>CAUYRT010085093.1:0-18624 GCA_963574885.1 Lepilemur ruficaudatus
CTTACTTTGAATTCTTTGCATGGTAATTCAAAAAATCTTCATTTCTTTAGTGTCAGTTGGTGATGATTTAATTTGGTCCTATGTGTGGGTTATGTTTCCTTTGTATTTTATGTATGTCGTTATCTTCTGTTGGGACTTCAGCATTTCACAAATCAGGCACTGATTTCCAGTTTTTGTTTCCCTTCATTCAGGGAGGACACTGTTTATGTAGCAGGACTAGAGATTCTGGAGACCTCTCAATACTTTTTTCAGGATGTGTCCTCTCTAGGCTTTTGGTTATAATCTAACTGAACAGATTTTGCCATTTGAACCATTTTCTACTCAGAGGCTCTCCTGTTGTCTGCCTGATAGTCTGCAGCATGGCTGGTGCTCTAGCAAACTGTGGCCTGGGTCTCCCCCTAGTGTCCTACCCGTGCTCCTGCAGTACTTGATTATGTTGATGGCCTTTAGTTTCAATGGATCCCTGGCCCAGTGTGTTTTTACTTTCAGTGATTATATTCATCCAAGATAGAAAGTTGTCCCTCCGGTAGTCCCCTGAAAATCAGAATGTTGGATGGATGTTCCCATAGTTTTCCTCCCCCGCAAGAAATCAGGAGTTAGGGGTTTCTTCAAAATGTTGCCACGTCATGGCAGGGTAGTGCCGTTGGCAAGGTGTGTCAAGTGTTCCCGTTAGGCATCTATTAGGGGTTCCAGCCTCTTAAGTGATTTCTCAGCTTCTCACGCAGGCAGTTGCTCTGTGTGTTGTTATCTGTGTGTGTCTCCGTGTCTGGGGTTTGCTGTTCCGCTATCTTACTGATATCATCACATCAAGACAAGGTTATAATTTCCTTACATAACCCTGGAAATCTCTTTTAATTAGGTGCCACGATATATTTGCTAGTGGAAATGTCAGATGTACCATGTGTATGTGTCTGTTTAATGAGCGCTACTATAGAAAGAAGATGGCTTTCACTATTTTGGTATTAGTTTTTATATTTAAACAGCATTCTTTTTCTAGGTTGCTGTTGTGTTATCTGTTAATTTTAACAAATCTAGCTCTTTACTGTCTTGGCTACTCACTTTTTTTGACTATTTTCCTCTTTATTGATCTCTGCTCTGATATCCTGGGCAGTGGTGTTTGGCTGGAGTCCTGGCCAGCCCACTTGTTTCCATCTTAATTAAAGGAGATGCATCCAGTGCTTACTGGTGACCATGATATTTGGTGAAGTATCCTTGCTTAACATTAGGTGTATTTCTCCATATTTATTTTTTGGCCTGATTTTTACCTATCTAATAATTATTTCAGGTACATAGTGTTTTGAGACATTTTTTATGAATCTACATCTGTTGTTTTTCTGTTTTTTTCTTTTCTAAGTGACAGTCTCACTTCGTTGCCTAGGCTGGAGTACAGAGGCATGATCAGAGCTTACTACAGCCTGCAACTCTTGGGCTTAAGCAATCCTCCTGCCTCAGCCTCCCAAATAGTTTGGACTATAGGTGTGCACGACCACAGCTGGCTTATTTTTAATTTTTTGGTAGAGGCAGGTTCTCACTACATTGCCCAGTCTGGGCTCGACCTCTTGACCTTAAGCCATCCTCCCACCTTGACCTCTCAAAGTCCTGGGATGTCAGATGTGAGCCAGTGCACTGCCCTATTCTAAATTTGTTAAAGTAATGTATGATATTGAAATTTTCCATTTCTCATGTTGTGATTTCATTGCAGGAATAATCTATTTTCATAAACTCCATTGGGCTTTTTGGTAATGCCTATATTACAAAATTTAACTGCATAAAATTGTATCCATGCTTTTTAATATATTTATTTAATATACATTAGAATTCAAGTTCCTACATTTTTTATGTTGTACTATTTTTTAGTTTTTTTTAATATAATTTCAGAATATTACAGGGGTACAGGTGCTTTGGTTACATGGATTGCTTCTGTACAGCTTGACTCAAAGTTATAAATGTGTCCATTCTTCAGATAGTGTACATTGTATCCTTTAGGTGTGATTTCACCCATCCCCTTCTTCCCCCTTGCACCTGCTTTATTTCCTTTGAGTTTTACTTCCAGATGTGCACTTGAGTGCTGATTGGTTAGTTCCAATGTAACAGTGAGTACGTGTGGTGTTTGTTTTTTCATTCTTGTGCTGTTTCACTTAGGACAATGGTCTCTAGTTCGTCCAGGTTGTTACAAAGTGTATTAACTTCTCTCTCTTTTTTTTTTAATGGCTCTTGTAGTACTTCATGTTATACATATACCACATTTTATTAATCCATCATGAAATAACATGCACTTGGGTTGATTCCACCTTTTCGCGAATGTGAATTGTGCTGCAATAAACATCTCAGTGCAAGTGTATTCTTTATAAAAGGATATTTTTTTCTTTGGATAAATACCCAGTAGTGGAATTGAAGGATCAAATGGTAAGTCTACCTTTAGTTTGTTGAGGTATTTCCATACTAATTTCCATAGAGGCTGTACTAGTTTGCAGTCCCACCAACAGTGTATAAGTGTTCCTTTCTCTCTGTATCCACACCAGCATCTATTATTGTGGGACTTTTTTGTAAAAGTCATTCTCACTGGAGTTAGGTGATATCTCATTGTGGTTTTGATGTGCATTTCCGTGGTATTTAGAGACATTGAGCATTTTTTGATATGTGTATTGGCCATTAGTCTATTGGCTATCTAAAAGCTCTGTTCATGTGTTCTGCCCTCTTTTTAATGGGGTTGTTCGATTTTTTTCTTGCTGGTTCACTTCAGTTCTTTGTAATTTCTAGTGATTAGCCCTTTATCGATTGGATAGCATGCAAATATTTTCTCCCATTCTGTAGGTTGTCTATTCTTTCTGTTGATTGTTTCCTTCCCTGTGTAGAAGCTTTTTGTTTAATCAAGTCCCGTTTATTAGTTTTTGTTCTTACTGTGATTGCAATTGGGGTCGTCTTCTAAATTCTTTCCCTAGGCCATTATCTAGAAGAGTTTTTCCAACATTTTCTCCTAGCATTCTTACAGTTTCATGTTTTGGTTTAAGTCTGTTATCCATAAGATGTGTGTGAGTGGTGAGAGGATAAGGATCCTGTTTCAATCTTCTACATGTGGCTGTCCAATTTCCCAGCACCATTTATTGAATAGGGATTTTTTCCCCCAATATATTATTGTCTGCTTTCTCAAAGATCAGACAACTACATGTGGAGCATTTTATATGTGGGTTTTCTGCTCTGTTACATTGGTCTGTGTGGAGGGTTTTATATCTGGGTTCTCTGTTCTGTTACATTGGTCTACGTCCCTATTTTGTGCCAGTACCATGCTATTTTTGTTGCTGTAGCCTTGTAGTATAGATTGAAGTCTGGTAAAGTGATGCCTCCTGATTTGTTCCTTTTGCTGAAGGTTTTGGTTATTGAAGCTCTTTTCCAGTTCCATACGAAGTGTAGAAATACTTTTTCCAGATCTGTGAAAAATGACCTTGGTATATTTATGGAGATTGCATTGAATCTGTACATCACTTTGGGTAGTATCACATTTTAACAATGTTGATTCTGCCAATCCATGACCATGATTTGTTTTTGCATTTGTTTCTATCCTCTGCAACTTCCTTCCTCAGTGATTCATGAGTTCTCCTTGTAGATATCGTTCAACTCCTCGCTAGATGTATTCCTGGGTATTTCAATTTCTTTGTTGCTATTGTGAAAGGTATTGCATTTTTTATTTGATTCTCAGCTTGATTGTTGTTGCTATATAGAAATACTACTATTTGTGTACATTTATTTTGTAACCTGAGACTTTGCTGAATTTATTTATCAATTTCTGGAGTGTCTTGGCAGCATCTTTGGGGTTTTCTATATATAAGATGATATTATCAGCAAAGAACTATAGTTTAACCTCATTTTCCCCATTTGGTCATGGTTCGGGTCCTGCTCTGGCTAGGACTTCCATCACTATGTTGAATAGAAGTGGTGACAGTGGGCATCCTTGTCTTGTTCTAGTTCCGAAACGCCAGTTCACAGGTAGCTCCCAAATTGTGCTCTTCTATTTCACCACAAGTCCCCAAGGGAGAGGCATGGGCCTCACTCTCCATGAAGATCTCAGCCTGAAGTGCACACGCACCATAGAGAAGCAGCTGTTGATGAGCTTGGGTTGTTTGAGCAAACTTGTTGATATAATTGTCATAGGAATTGCCTAAAATAGTATTAAAATTAAGGGAAAATACTCATCTTTGAGCCTAGGAGTAAACACTACTGTGTGCATCCATTTTGAAGGAGTTAAGAGCTTATATTAAAGGTTCCGTGTTAAAACAGGGAACTACTATAATCTGATCGATATACTGCTTTGAGAGCAAAGGTTTTCAACATAGTAGGCATACTAGGCTGCAGGGGAAATGCTATCACCCAAGAGTTTCTTATTTATTTCTCTTTACAAATAATATTCTTTCTGCAGTCAACATCCTTATTTAAGTTGTTATTACAATTTATGAGTATAAGAGGTAGAACTCTATATCATTAAATTAATATAGGAGGTTTCACTGAAGTCTGAAAAAATATTATAAAAGATATTCCAAAGTGTACAGATGAACAGACAGATGGAAAGGATATATTGGGCAAGATATGGAAGGAAACGGCTCAGAGCTTCCATGCCATCTTTGCAAGCATCACCCTCTGGGAACCTGTTCACTTATCTGGAATGTCCTCTGAACTCTGTCCTTTTGGCTTTTGTGGAGACATTACTACATAAGCATGATTGTGTATATCACTGGACATTGGTGATCACGTGAACCTTCAGCCCGTGTCCTCTCATCAGAGGTTGGGGGCTGCAGCTCAAAATTCTGTCCCTGTAATCCAGCCTGGGTATTACCAGTGACTATCCCTAAGCTGAAGCTGTGTAGGGGCCTCTGGCCACCACTTATCTCATTAACATACAAAAAGGTACTGTCCCTCCAGAGATTTCAAGTGAGTTGTGTGTCAGGAGGGAGTAGATGACCACATACATTAATATTTCACAGTATCACAAAGCAGATCTGTCAGCCCATTCACTTCAATCAAATCTATTCTTAGAGTTTTCTCCTCATATTATGTGAACATTAGAACTCTCCTAATAGCCACTTAGTGAAATATGTTTTTCATTGTAGGGAGAGTTGACATTCAGGGATGTGGCCATAGAATTCTCTCCGGAGGAGTGGAAATGCCTGGACCCTGCTCAGAGGGCTTTATACAAGACAGTGATGTTGGAGAACTACAGGAACCTGGTCTCCCTGGGTGAGGATAACTTGTTTTAGAAGTCAGGATGTCCTCTTGTGTATCTTTGCATTTTCTCTTGTGAGTCTCTTGTTAGCCCCTACAGTACTTGACTGAGATTGAAGCCCTGTTGATTCAGAAATGAAAAGCTTTGTAATCCAGGTGTCCGGATTTTTACTGCCCCCTTTTTTCAAATGTTCTCCCCTTTCATGATGTATCGTTGGATGGTTCCAAAGCTTATGGATGCGTAAAACCTTGTTGTAGATGTTTAAAATACCGAATTTCCTGTGTTTCACTCCTTTGCTTTGATTCATTGGTTCTTCAGAGACAACTAAATGTCTACATGTTATAATATTTCCTAAGCATTCAAGAGGAGGTATTCAGAGGATGGATTTCTGATATATATTTATATCTCCATCTCGAATATCCTTCTCCTTACCTAAACATAGGGCTGGGATTCTGGGAAAGTCATGGTACCTTATATTCCTGTCATTCTATAACCAGGAATTTCTCATTTTGACCTGAGTATTATCTCCATGCTGGAGCAAGGGAAAGAGCCCTGGACTGTGGATAGTCAAGTGCAAATAGCAAGAAAATCAGATGGATGGAAATGGATCAAAGGTGTGATCACAGGTAAGTGCTCAGATGGATAGAGAAAAAGCTGTGCATTAAATAGTGTTTGGGAAATTCTGTGAAAATCTGACAGCTCTATGGGAAAACAAAAGTTTATGTCCTGTGAGTTCCGAAAGGAAATTTTTCTGTTCCTTCACTTCTCATTCTGTTCCTCAGATATGTAACACTTTATGCTTATACCCTGCAGTGGTGCTTCAGCTCAGACAGAAACAAATGAAAAGTCCCTATCATGGTGAACAACACTGTGTTATCTTACTTCATGAACTCTTTTGTTGTTGACACTGAGCAGCACAGGAAGGGCTGTTTCAGAAGAGTTGCTTTCTCCCTCGGCCTTTCTTTCTGTAGTTGATTCCATCTGATGCTAAGTTTGCAGTCCATATTGATCAGAGCTGTGGCCTTCATAGTCCTGATGACTGGACCTCTCCATGTTCCATCCCATTTCATGTGCTTGGAAGACCGTCAGGAGATGGGAAACATTGTCTAGTCTTCCTTCACATCTGGGTCTCCAGACACTTCCTAGAGCTTTCTCAAGCCCCTTCTGCCTGGTGAGGTCCCTCAGCCATTTTTGCCACACTTTACGGGTGTGTTTGACAAGGGAGTGAGTTGGATCTTCTGAGATTGTCACTCATCAGAAAAAAAGTCAATAGAAACATCCTGTCTTTGATCTCCAGTGCTACATGGGTGCAGATCCTATTCTTTCAGTCTCTTTGTGTGGGATCTGCTGGCAGGACTTGGACTCTGTTCTCAAGATGCCACAAAATCTGATGCTCATGCATTGTATTTTTCTCTTTTCCACTGCTGTTACTACTCAGTGAATGTAGGGAGCCTTGGCTCTGCCTGCTGTTGTACTCTATTAGTTTGTAAGATTTTTCTTTCTGAAATTGGCTTTAAATATACATGTTCCTGAGGAATCAGGATCTGCCCTCACGTATCTTTGCAGTTTCTCTTGTGAGTCTCTTGTTAACCCCTGCATTGCTTTACTGAGATGATAGCCTCAAGGCTAACTTCCTGGGATAATCCACCTTTAGGTTATTCATAACTTCTTGTGGAGTATCCCATGGAGTGGGTTTACTGCATAGCATAAAATTGATGAAAGAGAACACTTTAGCTAATGTCATTCATTATCATCCTGCTAAATGCAAATATGCTTTTTTGAAGCCACTAAATAGAGCTGGCCCATCATCCTGAGATAGAAAGTATCTGGAGAGCCTGATAAGTATTTCCCATTATTTTCTAGTTTTTGAGAAGCATCACAAAAGTGTCACTGTGACAATGCTGATCACATATACTAATGGTCATCTCCTTTGATCCAATAGTAAATGTTGTAGGAATTTCCTACATGAAAAACATTGTTTAAGGTCCTTGCTTCATGCGTAAACTGTTGTTCATGTCACATTTTTCATCCCCTGTATGTGTCACTATTCATTTTCAACAAAAACTGTGTCATTTTGTCGTTGCTTCATAGATGTAACAGGTATAGATTTGATACATCACATTGAGAGAGGTTATGAAGTTAAATGATGTCTCCATATTTTAATTCTACCATAATTTTTTTTAAGCCAATGCAGCTTTCATCTTGTATAGTTTTATGTATTATAAATGAAGTTTTAAAAAAATTTATTTAATCAGCAGTTCATGTATTCAAGGCAATTTTGATCATAAATAACAAACTTAGAGTTATCACACTACCTGATTTCAAACTATATTACAAAAGTATAGTAATTAAAACAGGATTTAGTAGCCTAAAAATAGACACATTGATTAGTGAAGCAGAATAGAGAAGAGAAATGAACCAATACTTATATGGTCTATTGAATTTTGACAAAGGTGCCAAGAACACACGGGGAAAAAGGACAATCTCTCAGTATATAATGCTGCAAAAATGATTCCACATGCAGAAGAATGAAACTGGACCCGTATCAAATCATATACAAGGCTGTCCTGAAAGTATCCAACCATGTAATATGAAAGGTAGTATTAACAATAGCTGGATACTTTCCAATAACCCTTGTATAAAGATCAGCTGCTAGAAGAAATCAAAGGGAAAAACCTACATGACATTGGTCTGAACAATCATTTTTTTTAGATTTGACCCCAAAAGTTTAGGCAACAGAAGCAGATATAGATGAATGGGTTTGCACCAAACAAAACTGTTTCTTCACAGCAAAGGAAACAATTAAGAGAAACTTCGCATGGTGAGAAAGTATTTCCAAGCCATACATCTGGTAGGAAGTTAATATCCAAAATGTGTAAGAAACTGAAACAACTCAGTAGGATGAAAAGAAATAACCCAATTAAAAAAATAGTCGAACGACCTCAATAGGCATTTCTTGAAAGAAGACATGCATATGAATAATACATATTTTAAAAAGACTTAACATCAGTAATCATTATGAAAATACAAATTTAAACCATGAGATACTACTGCACACCTGTCATAATTCTATTGCTGGTAAGTGTTGGTGAGGATGTGGAGAAAAGGAAACCCTTCTGAACTGTTGGTGGGGAATTAGTATAGGCATTGTGGAAAACTATATGAAGTTTCCTGTAAAAACTAAAAATAGTATTACTGTATGATCTAACAGCAGGAGGAAATCGTAAGTTTTAGTGGTGATTGATGGAGTTATTACCTTGATTCCATCATTCCACATTATATACATATATCATGATATTACTTTGTTCCCTACAATTATATACAATTATTTGTTGATATATAATAAAAATTTTAAAAACTCATATTCCAGTTGTACTGATTCTAAAATGGATGTCCTTGTTTTTTCTTAAGGGAGTATTGTTCCGAATTCCACAAACTATAACTTTATGGATGTGGTTGCTAATTCTTTGTCTGCTTATTTTAATAATGGGTTAGTAGGATATTTTACTAATTTTTGTTATGATTTATAGATGATAGGTTCTAAGTACGTATTTTGCAATATAACTTGTTTTTGTTTCAATTGTGAGATAGCCGTATGTTTTTTTGGCAAGTGATGTCTGTCTTGGTGTCACTCCTTTCAGGGCTAACGTAGGGTTGCACATTGTGTTTTAGTTATAGGTGGTTTGAAACTAGACTTCCACAATATTAATTTGGATCACATATAATCTCCTTTATTAAAGAATACTATTCCTTTTGTGTTCCTAAATATTGAATTTTATCTTTCTGAAGTTTCCTAAGTATGTTTGATATCAGTATTAATTTTGGTGTAAATATTAAGTTTATCAATGTAAATGTTTGTTTACACACTGTAATTAATTGGAAACTTACAGTTCTTTATATCTTGTAGATCTCTCTCCTGAATTTGTAATAGAAAATGCACCAGCGAAAGGGAAGACCAGTGCAGGAGAAGTATTCCAAGCAATGACATTGGAAAGACCTGAAAGCTGTGACATTGAAGACTTTTCCTTTAGGGAAGTCCGGAAAAATATACATCACTTTGAGCATCAATGGGGAGATGACAAAGGAAGTTACAAAGCAGAGCTTATGACCCCAAAAGAAAATCTCACTGGTAGAAGAGATAAACATGATAGAATGGATGCAGGAAACAATCTTACTAAAAATCAATGTGGCTTAATTTTTATGTCACATGTGCCTCAAGTGCAGCTATTTCAAAGTGAAAGGAAAGTTGACAAATATAATCAAATCAAGTCCATCAACCATGGTTCCTCAGTTTCACCGCTTCAACAGATCTCTTCTGTCAAAACCCACATTTCTAAAAAATATGAGAGTGATTTCACGTTTTCTTCATCACTCACACAAGGACAAAGAGTAAACAATGGTGGGAAACCTTACAAATGTACTGAATGTGGCAAGGTGTTCACTGAAAATTTCCATCTTGTATGTCATCAGAGAATTCATACTGGAGAGAAACCTTACAAATGTAATGAATGTGGCAAGGCCTTCACTCGAAATGCATACCTTGCACGTCATAGTAGAACACATACTGGAGAGAAACCTTACAAATGTAATGAATGTGGCAAGGCCTTCGCTCGAAATGCAAACCTTGCACGTCATAAGAAAAGTCACACTGGAGAGAAACCTTACCAGTGTAATGAGTGCGGCAAAGCCTTTAGTGTACGTTCAAAACTAACTATCCATCAGGCTATCCATACTGGAGAGAAACCTTACAAATGTAATGAGTGTGGCAAGGTCTTCACTCAAAATGCATACCTTGCGCGTCACAGGAGAACGCATACTGGAGAAAAACCTTACAACTGTAATGAGTGTGGCAAGGCCTTTGCTCGAACTTCACAGCTTGTATGTCACAGGAGACGACATAGTGGTGAAAAACCTTACAAATGTTACGAATGTGGGAAGGTCTTCAAGCATAATGGCTCCCTTGCATACCATCGAAGAATTCATACTGGTGAGAAACCTTATAAGTGTTACGAATGTGGCAAAGCCTTTAGGGTTCGTTCAAATCTAACTACTCATCAGATAATCCATACTGGAGAAGAACCTTACAAGTGTAATGAGTGTGGCAAGGTCTTCATTCGAAATGCAGACCTTCAACGTCACAAGAGAAGGCATACTGGAGAAAAACCTTACAAATGTAATGAATGTGCCAAGGCCTTCACTCAACATTCAGACCTTGCACATCACAAGAGAATTCATACAGGAGAGAAACCTTACCAGTGTAATGAGTGCGGCAAAGCCTTTAGTGTACGTTCAAGACTAACTATCCACCAGCTAATCCATACTGGAGAAAAACCTTACAAATGTAGTGAATGTGGCAAGGTCTTCAGTCGACATGCACACCTTGCACGCCACAGGAGAAGGCATACTGGAGAAAAACCTTACAAGTGTAATGTGTGTGGCAAGGCCTTCACTCAAAATTGGCACCGTGTTGTGCATCAAAGTATTCACAGTGGAGAGAAACCTTACAAGTGCTATGAGTGTGGTAAAGCATTTAGTGTTCGTTCAATCCTAACTACCCATCAGATAATACATACTGGAGAGAAACCTTACAAATGTAATGAGTGTGGCAAGGTGTTCACTCAAAATGCGCACCTTGCACGTCACAGGAGAAGGCATACTGGAGAAAAACCTTACAGATGTGATGAGTGTGGCAAGGCCTTCACTCAAAATTGGCACCTTGTTAGGCATCAGACTATTCACAATAGAGAGAAACCTTACAAGTGTTACGAATGTGGCAAAGCCTTTAGTCTTCATTCAATCCTAACTACCCATCAGATGATCCATACTGGAGAGAAACCCTACAGATGTAATGAGTGTGGCAAGGCCTTCACCCAACATTCACAGCTTGCATGTCACAGGAGAAGACATACTGGAGAGAAACCTTATAAATGTTACGAATGTGGGAAGGTCTTCAGGTATAATGGCTCCCTTGGATACCATCGAAGAATTCATACTGGTGAGAAGCCTTATGAGTGTTATGAGTGTGGTAAAGCCTTTAGTGTTCGTTCATTGTTAACTACCCATCAGATAATCCATACCGGAGAGAAACCTTACAAATGTAATCAGTGTGGCAAGGCCTTCACTCAAAATTCACACCTTGTTAGTCATCAAAGTATTCACAATAGAGAGAAACCTTACAAGTGTTATGAGTGTGGCAAAGCCTTTAGTCTTCATTCAATCCTAACTACCCACCAGATGATCCATACTGGGGAGAAACCTTACAGATGTAATGAGTGTGGCAAGGCCTTCACTCAAAATACACAGCTTACATCTCACATGAGAAGGCATACTGGAGAGAAACCTTACAAATGTAATGAGTGTAGCAAGGCCTTCAGTCAGAAATCAACCCTTAAAACCCATCAGATAATCCATACTGGAAAGAAACCTTACAGATGTAATGAGTGCGGCAAGGCCTTCAGGCAGAAATCGGCTCTTAAAACGCATCAGATAATCCATACTGGAGAGAAACCTTACAAATGTAATGAGTGCGGCAAGGCTTTCACTCAGAATTCACAGCTTGTTAAGCATCAAAGTATTCACAGTGGAGAGAACCCTTACAAGTGTCATGAGTGCGGGAAAGCCTTTAGACTGCGTTCATTCCTCAGTGTGCATCAGGCAGTGCATACTGTTGGGAAATAGAGTCAAGAGACATGGAAAGTTTCAGGAGTTTCGCAGGGCTTTAGCTTGAAGGAATCTGTGGACGTATTAGTTTACAAACATGAAGCTGCGTAGCATTAAGGGGGATATTTCACCGATCAGGAGCTACTGCAAGGCGGCAACAATCTTCAGGCCTCCAAGTCAGCACCTGGAGCTTGTGCAAGGCAGTGCTCGGCATAGGGCTCAAGGTTTAGAGATCTGATTAAGGGATGTCAGCCCAGCAGACAACCTGCAGCTGAAACTGTCATAAACTTGAAGGCTATTCCTGTTCACTCCTCACCACATGTCTCGTCATATAGAGAAATAGATGAGAGAAGTATACAGGCTCAGTGTTCCTGTTTAATACATTAATGCGTAATAAACAATTTTATCTTTAACTTGTATACCGAGCCAAGTCTATATTTAACGTAGAGCTTATAATGTTTACCTTGGAAAAATGTTATAACTGTTTACTGTTGTAGGTAGAATTAGGTAAAGGATCTCTTGAAACCTTTGGGGATTCTTGAAACCTAAATGAATAATCTGTACACATAATTCTATGACCAGGGACAACTGCTTCCGGTACCAATTAATACTGATGTGGGACTTCACTCAGGGTGTCCTGGCTCACAAGAACATTGGAGGACTCTTTACTTCCCCATCACCTTAAACTACACTTTGTCTCTGTTATTTCAAAATCTCTGATGATGATTCTGCTTGGGACCCTTTGGGAGAGTAGCTAAGTCCTGGCACCATACTAGAGAAAAACCTTACAAGTGTAATGAATGTGGCAAGGTCTTCATTCGAAATATCTTTGAAGTCATCAAAGAATTCACGATGGAGAGAAACCTTACAAGTGTAATGAATGTGGGAAAACCTTTAGATTGCCTTGAGGCCTAACTACCCATCAGGCAATCCCTACTGGAGTAAAACCTTATAAATGTAATTAATGTGGCAAGGTTTTCACTCAACGTTCACAACTTATGAATCATCAAAGAATTCATACTGAAGAGAAACCTTACAGATGTAAAAACTGTGGCAAGCTCATCAGTGAACGATCAAAGTTGGCAAGGCGTCACAGAATTCATACCTGAAAGAAACCATGCAAATGAATGTGGCAAGGTCTTCAGTCACAGTTCACTCCTTGCATGACATTAGAGAATTCATTCTCAAGAGAATCCTTACAAATGCAGACTATGGCAAACCCCTAACGACTTCAAGCATTAACATTGGAGAGCCCATGCTAAAGAACAAACATATAATTGTATGTGGAAAGGGCTTATTTTGTGCCTCACCACCCACTGGGCATCAAAATTCAAGTCTTTGATGAAACCACCCAAATGTAAAGTGTATGTTGAGGCTATTAGCCGGGGCTGTAAAGGTAGGTGAGGATTTGTATGAGGAATGACTCAATCTCTAATTCTCCATGATTAACATTTGATTTTACATACTGTAAAATAATTCTAAGTCCAAATATGTTAAAACTTACAGCATGATATATATCAAAGGTGCCAGGACTTGTGGAGATGGCAAATTACTTGGAAGTTACAAAATATTTTATTCATTTATTTGAGGATTCTTGAAAAGGCTACTTTACTATTCATAACTTTCAACTTGAACTTTGAAATTTTACTATTATGTCTTTTTCACAAGGCTTTCGTTGTGGTCTGTGGGAAAGAATCCATTGAATGGCACATCCTGCATGAAGGATGAGGATCACTTCCATCCATGTTCTTGTAAGAAGAAGGATGGCGTGTTTCAATATTAAATACCATCTGAAGTAGCATTTGAGAGGGGCAGAGAATAATGTAAAAGTATGATGTCACTTATGTTCCTCATTGTGTTCAAGGTTCTCTTCTCCTGACAGGAGGGCACTGTAGTTTGAGGGAGACAAAGCTCAGTCAAGTGACCATAATTTAGAGTAGATCAACAAATTGGCTACCTCAGGTGGCTGACTTACAACAAGCGGTCGCCTTACTTGGAGAACAGGTTGTAAGCCTACAAAAGCAAATTAGACTCTGCTGTGATTGGAATAGCACTCAATTTTGTGTTACACCTCATATACATAATCAAACTTGGTTTCCTTGTGAAAACATTAAGAAACATCTACTTAATCAAGGAAATCTGACTCAAGAGATTGGAAATTTACAGGAAGAAATATTAAGTACCTTTAATCACAAACTTGATCTACTCTCTGAGGCTGACAATATTAACCATATTTCATCTGGAATGGAGTCAGTTAACCCACTTTCTTAAGATCTATGGGAGTTCTGCTGTAGTAACTTTTGGAATTATTTTAATCATTTGCTTGTACTTATAGTCTGGAAAAAACTCCAGAAAAGACAGAACTCCGGAGTCCGATGCCTCACAGTGATGGCTATCCAACTTCCTCAACGTCTAAAAAGAAAGAGGAGATGTTGGGAAATGGTGTTAAGAGACATAGAAAGTTTCAAGAGTTTTGCAGGACTTTTGTCTTAAAGGAATCTGTGGGCATGTTAGTTCAGAGACCAGAGGCTGCTTAGCAACAAGGGAGATATTCCACCAATCAGGGGCGACTGCAAGGTGTCACCAATCTCAAGACCGACAGGCCAGAGCCTGGAGGTTATGTAAGGCAGAGCTTGGCATGAGGCCAAAGGCTAAGAGACTGATAAACGATGTCCACCCAGTAGACACCTGTAGCAAAAACCAATAAGCCTCAAAGACAGTTGCTGTTTCACTCCTCACCACGTCTCATTATATAGAGAAATAGATTAGAGAAATATTCAGGCTCGCTGTACCTGTTTTATGTGTTACTGCTTAATTAATGACTTTAACTTTTATGCTTAGCTAGGTCTATTAATTAGGGCTTAAAATGTTTAGCTTGAAAAAATTTTGTAACCGTTTGCTGTCGTAGATAGAATTAGGTAAGGGACCTCTTGAAGCCTTTGGAGAGCCTTAAAACCTAAATGAATGGTCTCTACACATATTTCTATAACCACTGACAACTAATTGCTGTACCAATAAATACTGATGCTGGACTTCACTCGGTGTTTCCTGGCTCACAGGAATGCTGGAGGACCCTTGACTTCCGCATCACTTTAAACTACACTTTGTCTCTGTCTCTATTATTTCCAAATCTCTTGTGATGATCCTGCCTGGGACCCATTTTGTTGGGAGAATCATGAACTCCCAGCACCTCTCCTGCGATTAGAGCCACTCACAGCGTCCTCATCCTGCTTAGAACTTTTTTCTCTTTTTATACCCTCTCTGCCATCATTTACTTTTTTTTTTTTTTTTGAGACAGAGTCTCACTCTGTTGCCAAGGCTGTAGAGTGCCGTGGCATCAGCCTAGCTCACAGCAACCTCAAACTCCTGGGCTCAAGCGATCCTTCTGCCTCAGCCTCCTGAGTAGCTGGGCCTACAGGCATGCGCCACCATGCCTGGCTAATTTTTTTACATATATTTTTAGTTGGCTAATTAATTTTATTTATAGTAGAGACAGGGTCTCGCTCTTGTTCAGGCTGGTCTCGAACTCCTGACCTTGAGCTATCCACCCACCTCGGCCTCCCAGAGTGCTAGAATTACAGGCATGAGCCACGGCGCCCGGCCATTTACTTTTATTTTTATTTTTTTGATAAGACTACTCAGTGGCTGATGAAGACATATGCCCTTAATCCATGCAGCTTTCCCAGCTGTCAGTCCCTTTATTCTTTCAAACGGTGACCCTTGTGTATGCAAGCTCTTCTTTTTGTGCACTCGAAGAAATGTACACTTTTCTCCTCTAATCAGAAAAATATAGATTGCATATTTTCCTCTGTGTTCACAGATTGATGTACTCATGCTTCCCATATTCTTAAGCGCATCTATAAGCCAGTGTCACTGCAAATAGAGTTCTGAGTTATACAGAGACTTTGCTCTAATATTTTTTTAAAAAGCCACAGTAAATGAAATTTTATGTAAGTTTTATAAGTAGTCTTATAATTGTATTTAATAAGAGTTATTGAGGGGAAAATGAGAACCCACTAAGTAATTCCTGAAATAATGTAGAGATACTGAAGATGTCTTTTAATATGTATCTTTTAATGCATTAAACTTTCCTATGATTTAACAGTACCTAGGGTCTTAAGGACAGTTCAATAAAAATGGCATAGCATTTCATATGGTCCTTCAAAAACCTGAGGTGGAATGTGTAGTCACCTCAAGGTGAAGCTAGAAGGAAAATATTTATTACAAACATTTGAGGCCATGTTAATGTGGAATATACCTTACATCCTAGAACAAATAGGATAATTTGAGATGTGATAATGCTTATGGAGAAAGATTAGCATATTAAAATATTTTCAGTTAAACACTGAAATAATAAACTGGAGGAGACAAAGAAAAACACAAAAATGTGTCAGTCGATATTCAGAAAGAGTGCATATAGGAATCCAGCATCAAATAAACACTTCCGTTCTGAGATCAAATTGAATGGATTTTGGTGATGTTTAGAAAGTAGGTTGTTCTCATTAAATCTTGATGCCAATTGGCTCTGATAAAAAAAAAAAAACAACAGGTTTTAGAATATTCTCTTGCATTTCCAATTTTAACAAGCAATGTTTGTGGAAGAATCTTTAATCAATCTTAGATCCATATAGTAGTAGCAATTTGCAGGCCAAAGACATGAACTTGTTGTTTATTGAGGAGTTTTATTGCTTTTGAAATCACCAAAGGAGCCAGATGGACACATTCCAAGGAAAAATGATCATATTAACTTAAACATAGTCAATAATTTCAGGTGACACTATGTAATTAAATTATAAATTGTTGGAATTCTTAGGGTCAATTTTTATTTTGGAATAAATTTATGCCTGCAGAAATGTGGCAAAGATAGAACGAAGAGTCTTCATACATCCAATATCTATTATCGTTTCTCTTGATGTTAACATCTTACATTGCTATGGTATATTTTACAAAACTAAGAAACCAACATCGGCATACGTTACTATGAGCTAAACTTGAGACTATTTGCATTTTGCCAGTTTTAACACGAATGTCTTTTTTCTATTCCAGGATCCAAACCAGAATACCACAGTATATTTAGTCCACATATCTCCCTATTCTCCTCTCTGTTAAAGTTTCTCAGCCTTTTCTACGTTTTCATAACATTGGAAGGTTTGAGGAGAACTGGTCCATACTTTTTAGATTATCTCTGCAGTTAGGGCTGTCTGATATTTTTCTCATGATTAGACTGGGTTTGTAGGTTTTTAGAATATATCATCTCATCATGTCATGTCACATCACAGATTATATACAATTAACTTTGTCACTCATGATGTTAAACTTGATCATTAGGTTGAGGTGGTGTTTTTCAGGTCTCCATTATAAAGTTATGACGTGTCTATTTTCATCCTCCTTTGTTTGGATGGGAATCACGAAGTCCAGCCCACACACAAAGGATTCGGGGTGCTGAATTAAACTCTACCTACTGGAAGGAGGAGTATATACATGTTCTGTTTGACATTCTTCTATGTGAAAAATTTGTCTCTTCTCCCTCATGTATTTACTCCAGTTTTTAATCAATGATATGTATCTTTTTCCTCAAATTGCTACAACTTTGGCCATTTGGATCTCTATAAGATTGACTCTTCTGTCCGTTTGATAGTCTTCAATTTAAAAAAATCTTTCCTGCTTTCTGCTAGTGCAAAATGCTCCAACCTCATCTAGTATTTTTTCCAGCATAAACCTAGAATCAGACTGTTGTCCAAGAAGCCTTTTATAAGGTAATTGTATTAGCAACCAAGATATAGGTGCTTAGTGCTCATTGCTACTGGATGTCTCTGGTGTTAGTGAAGAAAATACACATTTGTACATATGTCTATAATAGCTACGTATCTATCTAGATATGAATTTATACTTGTGCCTAACTCTAATCCAGTAATACCACAGGGTTCTTTCACCTGCTTATGTGTATTTGTTAAGTATTATGGCATTTCAGTCACCTGCATTTTCAAAATTACCATGCTTTGTATTTCTCACAGAGTTTATGAAAACTTATTAGCTGTTGAAAGATATTTAAATTCTTAGATGTATGTGTAACATGCTGGACAGGGATAATACAGAGATACATTTGGAAAGCTCATTAATTTTCCTCTGTCCTTTGAAATCCATTTTGTGAGATACTAATTACCAGAGGGCATTGTGAAATCCATGATTCATTAGGCACTAAGTAAAATTTTAATATGCACACTATGTATTTGCATTAACCTCAAACTTCAAGCTGAGTCCTGCTGCTGGGCAAGTACCAATGTAACAATGTCATCCTTCTTCTCATTCATTTAATGTTTCTCTATGTGCCATGGTCATTCTCTCAAGGGTGTGAATAGGGAAGGGATGCCGAAAGTTCACATGGGGACTATTTCACTATCATCGCTGTTCTCTAATCGTGGTAGATGTTTAAAGATGCAAAAAATTTCTCTGATGAAACATTTTTGGGGTTTTGTGATATTCATCCTCAAATGTTTTGTTTTCTGTAGTCTACAGAATTTTGCAAGATTCTGTTACCTCGTGTCATGTGGATCTAAAATTTTAATCTAAAGATTAAATGATTTCAAAAGATGCAAGTTTCAGGATATCTCAAATATTTTGGCATAAGGATAAAAAATTTTTATCACCAATAAAAGACAGATGTAGAATTTTTATAGCATTATACTATAATTGCCAAAGCTGGAAAAGACTGGAATGTCTGACAACTAATTCATGGATGAAAAATTGTG
>CAUYRT010085094.1:0-62227 GCA_963574885.1 Lepilemur ruficaudatus
CAGGATCTAAACACGCCCCGGTCCCATTTACCCCGCAAAAAAAACCCGCCCCCGGCAAAAACTGTTAAAAAAAAAAAAAAAAAAAAAAAAAAAAAGGAGGGTGGGAACCAGATTAGGAAAGGCCACTCACTAAATGTGACTTAGGACAAGTCACATTATCTCTCTGAGCTTCATTTAGCTCATCTGCAAAATGGAGTCTTATAAGGTTGTTAAAGGGAATGAATGAGTCAAATATCTGTAAAGCACTTAAAATTGCCATGTGCCTAGCAGGTGCTGCAAATGTTTGGAGCCAACACTAGAAGTTTATCTGAAGTTCAACGAGACGACTTAGAGGGGTTTGAATGTAGATGATGGAGCGGGAGCTTTAGGATGGATGGGAGGGTGGATTGATGCAGGGTTGGGTGGGTGGGTGAGGGAATGGAAGTGTGGACAGACTGTTGGGTGGAGCTGTGGTTGGGTGACGGGGTGGTTGGATAAGTGGCGGTAGCTGTGTGACTGCATGTCAAGATGGCTGGCTGGGTGGATGGAAACAGTTGAGTGAGAGCAGGTGACTGGTGGATAAGGGGATGGATGAGTGGTAGAATGGGTGTCTGGACGTTTGGATGGATGTCTGGGTAGTTGAGCTGGTGGTTAAGGTGGATAAAAGGATGGAAAATTGGATGGGTGGATGGGAGTGAGTAGCAGTCGTCTGGATGAGCGGTTGCTCAGGCGGACACGAGAGGGGCTGCCTGACTGGAGATGGGTGGGTGGATGAAAAGAGTCGTTCAGCGGGTGTTAGAGAAGTCAGGTGAATGAAGGGATTGGATGGGTTCGGATGGATGTCGTCTGGGTGGCTGACTGCACGGCTGGGTGGCTGAGTGGGTAAATAGAAAGCGGAGTGGGTGGGTGGGGTGGCTGATTGGAGAGATGGTTGTTCCGGTGGATATTAGAAAGGTTGGATGAACAGAAAGGTTAAGCCAATGGAAGGGTTGGGTGAGGCACAGTGGATGGAGGAGAGGATGAATGGTTGGGTGAACAGGTGACACCAGCTCCTGGGGAGCATCCAATTAACCCCCTAAAGATCATGCGGAACCCCTGACGGCAAAAGAAGCAGAAACAGGCTTGGAGACAGGGCCTCCTAGGTTGCCCTGCCCCAGGACCCCTTCCCCGACCCGAGCCCGTCCCACCCGCCCCCACCCTGGGTCCTACCTGGAGGCGGCGATCTCAGCCTTCTGGCGCGCGATGGCGGCGGCGCGCTGGGCGCCCTCCACGCTGTGCTCCACCTTCTGGCGGACCTTGTTGCTCTTGAGCGGCAGCACGCGGCGCTTGGTGCCCTTGACCAGCACGTTGTGGCGGTACTTGCCCTCCTCGCGGTGGCCGTCGGGCAGCGTGGTGCAGCCGTAGCCGTGGCGCAGGTTGTCCAGCCACTCGCCCTCGTAGCGCAGGCCGCTGGAGCGCTCGCTCACGCCGAAGCCCGAGCGCTTGTCATTCTTCCACTCGCCCATGTAGGTCTCGGTGGTGGTGGCGTCGATGTCGGCCTCGAAGGGCGCGGCCTCGTCGGCGCCCTCGGCCGCCTCGCCCAGGCTGGCGGTGGAGGCGGCGTCGCTGGCGCCCGAGCTGAGGTCGCTCTTGAGGAAGCTGACGCGGCTGCGCTGGCTGCCCAGGGACGCGCGCGACTCGCTGCGCCGCAGCTTGCCCAGCAGAGCGCCGCGCTGGAACAGGCCGCCGGCCCGGGGCGCGCGCGCGGCCGCGTCGGCGTTGGCCAGCAGGCTGAGCGCGAAGCCGCCGCGCGGGATGGCCGGCGCGGGCGACGTCGGGCCGTCGGGGGCCGGCGAGGCGGGCGAGTCCGGGGCCACCGTGCCGTTGCTGTGCTCGCTGCGCAGCGACGACAGCGACGTGCGCAGCGGCGAGCGCACCACCACCGCCATCCCGTAGGGCACGCTCTGGCGCACCCCGTAGCCGTGGCGCATGCCGTTGGTGAACTGGCCTTGGTACGTCCCTGCGGGCGAGGAGAGGGCGCGTCAGTGGGGCGACGTGTGCACAGTGACTTGGTGTGCAAGGCGGGGCGGGGCAGAGGGTGCCAGGTTACTGTGCCTGTGTGAGGGTCACACGGGTGGGCAAGCCAGGAGGAGTTTGCACCGTGGTGTGAATATTTCCTCTGGTGGGAGCATGGCAAGGTCACAAGTGTGCAAGGTAAGGTGAGGCCGGGTGAGCCAGAGTGCCGACGTGCAAAGCTGTGTAAACAGGCAGGGCCCTGTGGGCCTGTGAGAGTAAACGTACGGGCACAGTAACCCTAGCGTCCCCGGTGACGTGAACATTCAAGGTCACGAATGCAGCAGCCAGTGAGCTTGCATAGTGGTGTGAGAGCTGGAGAACACAGGGCTGTGGGCGTATCTGTACCAGACTGTGTTTACAAGACACTTTTGTCAGCATGCACGTCCGTGCCTTTTGATCATGAATGTACAGGTTGGTGTGTACATGGTGGGGTGAGTGCCTGAGATCCCATGAAGGTGACATTGGGGATGTCTATGAGGTTCTGGGTGTGCAAGGCCATCTGAGTGTCAGAGAACAAATATGAGGCACTAGAGGCTGAGTGTGTGAGGTTGTGGGCGTTAGTGAAACTGAGACCATGCGAAACCAAACGTACAAAGGACAGTGGTGTGTGTACAAGGAGGTGTCAGCAACCAAGGCCCTGCTCGTGACACAAGTCACGAGCTTCTGGAACAGCAGAGTTTGTTAGTAGGCCACACAAGCCTTACGTGAGTTGAAATCCGGCACAGACTAGTGGTTAGGAGCACAGACTCCAGAGCCAGGCTCCTGGGTCCAAATCCTGCCTCTGCCCTTCCCAGCTGTGTGACCTTGGGCAACTGACTTAACCTCTCTGTGCTTCAGCTTCTTCGTCTGTCAGAGATAACTGCCTCTTACCTCATAGGGGTTTTTTTAGGTTTAAATGGGTTAATACCACTGAAAAACTCTGAACAAAAAGATATGTTGAGGCAGGGTGCGGTGGCTCACACCTGTAATCCTAGCACTCTGGGAGGCTGAGGCAGGAGAATCACTTGAGCCCAGGAGTTTGAAGTTGCTGTGAGTGATGACACCATTGCACTCTACCCAGGATGACAGAGCGAGACTCCGTCTCAAAAAAAAAAAATGTTGTGATACTGTGATTTTATAAAATTGTGCTAACATGTGAGGGCACCTAAGTCATATGAACGAACTGATACACAGCTGCCAAAATAACCCTCAGCCCAACATGTGGTTCTTCCCAGGGCTCCATCCAGAACCTTCTCCCATTCTCCCTGGGTGAATGCACCATCCAGTGTTTTTTAATTGCCATCTATGTCCTGCTGACTTCCCCAACCCTTTCCCCTCTCCTCTGCAGATGCCAGCTTGGAGACTGATGTCCCCATAGATGGGGATACACAGCCATCTCCAGGTCACCTCTCCCCTCACCCACCCACACACACACCTGTGCCACCATCTTGGTCTCTCTCTCCCATGGCAGCACCACTGCCTCCAACTCCGTACCCCTAGCACATACAGCAGCACCTGATACATAACGTTAACTGAACTGAAGGCAGAAATTGAGAGCCTTTGTTTTAAACAGAAGCTTATACTTGTCCCTGGTTGACAAAAGCCGAATGGCTGCCTTCCCATCAAATGCCCAGGAGCAGGACGGCTAGGTAACTGGAACAGCCAGCCAGGAAAGGGACTCCTAAGCTCACTCCAACAGGCATGCTCTTATTGTCTCTTGCACTGGCTGTTCCCTCTGCCTGGGACTCTTTTCCTCAAATATCCTTCAAGTCTTTGCTCCACGAGCCCCACCCTGACCATGCTGTTGGAAATTGCCATATGTCGGCACGTCACCCCAGCCAGCACCCTGCTCCCTTTCCTACTTTTCCTTTTTTCCCCACAGCATTTCTCACCCCGTAACATACGTATGACCTATTTCTTATATTTGTTGCTTTTCTCCCCTTGCTAGAATGGAAGCTCCATGAAGACAGGGATCTTTTCTACTTTGTTCTCTGACAGATCCCTGGAACCTGGCGCCGTGCCTGGCACACAGACGTGCTCCACTGATGTCTGCAGAATGACTGTTGGGGCCTGTCCACAGACTCCATGTCACTGGGTGGCCTTGGGCCTTTCTTAATGCCTCAGTTGCCTTGTCTATCAATGATGCATTGGGCGAAAAGCTCTCTAGGGCTTAACCTAACTCTGAGATGCTGGGCTTCTAGAAACCAGGGCACTGTGCCTCTGGAGGCAAAGGACAGCACGTCTAGATGCCCCTGCACTGCCTGGTCCCTCCCAGCACAGGCTGCTCCACTTCAGGGCCCCACTCCTAGCCCTGCCCTAGCCCCTTCTGCATTAAGAGTCCCAATTAAGGATCAGGTACAATGTCAAAGGCTCACTTAAACCTCTCAGCAGTCCTGTGAGGCAGGTCCCGTGGTGATGCTTATTTCCAGAAGGGGAAGCTGGTGGTCTGAGAGGTAAAGCAACTTGACCAAAGAAGCAGGATCCAAACCTAAGTCTATCTGATACCAAAGCTCATGCTCCGCGCCCGTGGTTCTTAATCCTGGTGCACAGTAGAAGCACCAGGGAAGCTTTCCAATAAAACAGTGCGTCCCTAGGCCTCACCACCAGAAGTTCTCATTTAATCTGTCAGGGAAGGTCCCTGGTGCTCCCAGGCCCTCTGTACAGCAGGAGGAGCGGCCTGAGGGGAGAGACCTCTGGGCCCTCCTTCCCTTCAGTGACCAGCCCGGAAAAACCAAGGATCTTGAAATATCAGCTATGAAAGGGCCAAAGAGAAATGTAGGGGAGAGCATCGGGCAGTGAGAGTGTGGTCCAACAGATGAAACCTGGGGAGACGGGTAGATGGGGAGCGTATAGGCTCCACTTTCCAAGCTCATTCACATGTGACCACATTGGAAGGAGCAGAGGGACAGAATGGACGTGGAGTCAACCTGGTTTCAAATATCATCTAAGCCGTGGAACCTTGGATAAGTTCCTTCTTCTGATTCTCAGTTTCCTTATCTGGAAAATGAAAAAGTAATACCTGCTTCGCAGGATTTTTTTTTGAGGATAAAAACTGAGACAACACAAAATGGAAACAACCCCAAAGTCCGTCACGTGGTCTGTGGCTGAACAAATGGTAGTGCAGCCATGTGCTGAAATACTGTTACATGCACCACACGGGTGGATATCCAAAACATGCTAAGTGAATGAAGCCGGAGACAAAGGAGCACAAACTGATTCCAATTACGCAAAAGTCTGGGAGAAGCTGACCTATGGTGGCACAAAGTGGGTCTGTGGTTGCCAGGGAGGGATCAAATGCAAAGGGAGCACAAGGAGACTTTGTGAGCTGGTGGAAATGTGCTGTATCTTGATTGTGCTGGTAGTTTACACAGGTGTATACATTTGTCACCAATGTATACTTCAAATGCATTTTATTGTATGGAAATTATACATCAATAAAGTTGATTGTTTAAAGAATTAAATAAATAAATTATAAATAAAATGTAAGGAAAAAAAACACCCATCAGGAAATCCATGAGCTCCACTTTCCAAATGAATCTAGAATCCAGCTGCTTCTCACCACCTCCACTTCGACTAGAAGGTGGTCTGAGCCACTGTTTCATAGTCGCTGCCACACTGGTCTCCTGCTTCTGCCCTTGCCCCTTCTACCTATTTCTAACACAGCAACCAGAAGGATTCTGTGGGAATATAGTAAGTCAGACTATGACAATGCATTGCCCCTTCTCACTCAGAAGAAAAGCTGAAGTCCTTAATGGCCCACAAGGCCCTACCTGACCTCATCCCCATCACTCCTCTGTTCCCGTGTCTTCCATTCTCCCCTTTCCCTCACTCCACTCCAGCCACAAATGCCTTTTTGCTGTTCCTCCCACACACTAGCCATGGGCCTGCCTCAGGACCTTTGCCCATGCTGTTCCCTCTGCCTGGAATGCTCTTCCTGCAGATATCTATGTGGCTCACCTCCTTGCCATCTTCAAGCCTTTACTCAAATGTCACCTTCTCAGTAAAGCCATCCCTGACCACACTATTTAAAATTATCACCCCCACCCAAGATTTTATATCTCGCTTCTTTGCTTTATTTTTCTTCGTAGCATATCTACTATAACATATATTTTGCTTTTTCTTTTGTTTATTGACCGTCTCCCTTACTGGTATGCAAGCTCCATAAAGGCAGGGATTCCTTTCTGTTTTTGTTCACTGAAGTATCCTCAGTGTCTAGAACAGTGCCAAATAGGTGCTCAATAAATATTTGTTGAATGATTGAATGAATGAATGAACCGCATACATTCTATAACAGTTTATGCTTTCTGCTTTATCCCTCTGAAAACACCTCTGTGAAAATAACCGGAGAGGTATTGTATGGTGACTATTCTATAGACAAGAAAAAACTAAAGTCCAGCAAGGACAAAGGACTCATCTAAGATGACACAGCCAATAAACAAGCCAGAGGCAAAACTCACATCCATGCACGTCTAGCTGTGCTCCTTTCACATCTTCTCAGAAGAAAGAAGAAAAAACATAGGAAAGGAGAAAGTGAACAAGAACAGAGCAGAGAAGATGGAAAATTTGGGGATAGAGAGAAGACATCTAATCTCTGGGTTGGATGAGTTTGTGAAATTAAATCAGCCAACCTACCTTTAGCTTAAACTTGGCATGAAATGGGCTGACATGGTCCCTTTAAGCTCAGGAAAAAACTGAGATTGCAACAGGAGAGCTGCTCTTGGCCACCGGTTTGGGAGGAAACGGCCAGGCTATATTAGGAAACTTACAAGCAAGTGGCAAGAGGCACAGACACCCGAGAGAGGCTGGGAGTGACGGGACCTTGGGAAGGGGAAAAAGCCAGCTGCTGGGACCATCCCCAGCCTGACTCTCTCTAAGACAGGACAGTTCTCCCTGGGGACAGGAAGAACACATCCAAAGAAGGAAGATCCTGCCCACAGCCATCTGCAGAGAGGGACCCTCTGCAGAAGGCAGTGCCTCCTCTGATACTCTTTGGGCTGCCCCCTCGCTAGGCTTTGTAAACCCTGCAGGGCTTCCTATTGTCCTCAGGGAAAGGACCAAGATCCTCGGCTGCCCACAAAGCCTGGCATGGGCTGCCCCTTCCACCTCCCCTGCCTCACCCTGAACTGCTCTCTAGTCACACGCACCTTCCCACCCCAGGGACTTTGCACATGCTATCCCCTTTTCTCAGTGTGCTCCTCTCCTCCGCCATCCCCTGGCCAACTTCTACTGATAATTCAAGCTTTAGTTTAATTGTGACTTCATCCAGGAAGATGTCTTGAGCCCCATTCCCTGAGCACTGCCGGAAACAGACACAGGTGTTAGGCCACCCTTCTTCTTAGCGCTTTCCCCTAGTGCGCTTAGATAATTATGACCATTCGTGCACTGTAAGCCTTCCCCACCTGCCTTTGGCTTCCAAGATGGAGGGCGCCGTGCCTACCTTACCCCCGCTATGATCCTAGCATGGAGCACGGTTCCCAGGCCCACAGATGCCTTCAGTCAACAGCTGATGAATTCGCAACTATCATTTCCTGAATGTCCTTCAAGGGGTAGAAACCGCATCTCTTTTCCCTCACGACTCAGCATGCAATAGGTGCTCAATAGTGAACGGCGGTGACTGCCAAGGGTGTTCAGGTCTGGATTCAGCAGCTCAAACCCTGGGCATTATTGGGGTGCATGGAAAAGGTAGTGAAGACTGCACCCAAGGTAAATACAGTCCTGTCGCTCAGACAGGGCCCCTGAATTCAATCAAACCTGCATATAGCCTTCTCCCTGCAGTTGCTCTGGTTTAGTACAGAATGACATGGATTTTAACTTTAACTCTGACACTGAGTCGTTCTAAAACATGCATAAATTAATTAAGCCTGCTGAGCTTCAGTTTGCCCTGTGAAATGGAGGTGATGGTACCTACTTCATCTCGGTGTTCCTTCATTCCTTCGGATTTGACCAGTATTTGCTACGGCCCACACATTCGTCACGCTGGGTGCTGGGATACAACGGACTAAACATACGCAGACGCTGCCCGCAAGGGGCTTGGAGCTGAATGCCAGGGGTAGACTAAATTTAATTAACCGATCACAAAAATAAACACATGGCAGCCACAGCAGTGGTCAGAGGAGAAGTGATGTTCCAGGTCTGCAGTGGCAGGGCGTGGGGAGGGCTGGCTGAAGAATATATGAACTATATGTGAGGCAGATAGCACAGTGCCTGGCACACAGCAAGTGCTCAATAAAGGCTAGCTTTTTGGCAGGTCAGAGTCTTTGGATTAACTGGAAAGGATTAACTGGAAAGATGAAAAGGACCCAGGAAAGACAGAGAGAACTTAGAGGGAGAATGTGAGACCGGCTCCCATTTTCTGCCCAGGTTGAGTTACTTATAAGGAAGGGCGTCTGCGCTCTGGAACGCCCAGGTCATGCTGGTTTGGGCACCCCTGACTCTGCGAGAAGGCCTCAGAGCTTCTGTCCTTGGGAGGAAGAAAATGCTGGGGTCCGTTCGTCTGCCTTCCCGTCCCCAAACACACACTACTTCCAACAGTTGTGGAAGCCGTATCTGTAGTACAAGATCCAACTTCTTGGCCAGAGATTATGGCTTAGTTGATCTGGACATTGGAGTTTTTTAAGGCAGCTCAGATTATTCTGATGTGCTTCCTGGGCTGGGAGCTGTACAACCTCTCCGTTGACCTCCAAGCAACCAGCATGCTGCATTCCTTCTACAAAACCTGCTAAATGACGCCCTTTGCACATGGAAACTGCAGGCTGGGAGACTGCACTCTGGCCAGCCCCCACGCTTCCATACCCACGTAGGAAGCTGTATAGTTATTTTAACATGATTCCCCAACTCGTTGACTTCAGTTGTGTTCATTATTGAGATGATGCGATTTATTAATATGTATCATGTAAACCAATGAAAAATGAATGTGCCAAAAAAACCAGTTTTGTTATTTCTCTGAAAAGCCAAATGCTTTTGGACGTCTGTAAAGGAGAATCCCTGAAAATGTGTCCTCAAATTCAGTATGAATTAAATAATTATAAAAGATTGGGAGTGAAATTATAAAAATCTAGACATTTTCTGTGTTTGGATTGCTTTGCGAGTGACTTTAACTTCTCATTCCACTTTAAAGAAACCAAAAGAAATGGGAAATTGTAGACTACACATCATGGGCATGCACGAAAGACAATGAGAAACTCCATTCAATAAAGACTTTGTCAGCAAAAGATCAGTGAATGAAACATAAGGGTTGAATGACTATACATTACACACATGTGATTTAAATTAAAATAAAAAATTATAATATTTGTATCTTTTTTATGTTTCTCTGCTTTCACTGACTCATTCAATTAACCAACTGACAACGGGTCTTGATGATATCAGATAAAAGGGCTTCTGTGGTTTTAAACATCAATCTGAATACATGTGCTTTGACCAACAGGTCTGTATCTCAGGAAGGAAGACACCACATAGATCATCAGGGCTAAGGCAAGGAAAATAAGCAAATAACCATATACCAATGGCCTCGGCATGTGATCTTATGTGAGACTTTCCCACAGGGTATGAATCCAAGGTATGGATGAGTTTAGTCCAGAGGAAACTGTACTTTTTCTTCTTTTTCAGGGAAATGATGATTGTGGTCTGAGCCCCTGGATACTCTGCCTCTGCCCTTGTCTGTAGGAATTTTCCCAACATGTTTGTGCAGGTCGTTCAGTTCCAACCAAAAGGCGTCCCCGTGGCAGCATATATCTGTGGAAGATATTCCCCGCTGTACAAACAAATAATCTATTAAGGCAAGATCTCCAAAAACATGTTTCTCAAGATTTGGGTTTTCATTGGGGGAAAAAAACCACAACAGTTCTGAAGTCAAGAAAGTTTGAGAAAAATCAAAGTTAAATAAAATGAAAGGTATCCTTATTACGGGACTTATCAGAACCCTTAAGGTACTCATGAGTACCATGAATGTCTGCGAGGCAGATGTTATTTAATGAGAAGACACTTTTTGCAGAACATCTGCCAGGATTTGTGTTCCATTAAAGCCACTTTCCACATCAGCAATTTTCTACTTCTTTGCTGATAGAACTTCAATTTTGTTCCAGTGTCCAGTCCTCCTCCATGAATTAGAGAGAGGTAAGCCTGTCTCCAATTCCAGGGATAAATCCTGATTGCTCTAAGCCAGGCTTTCGAGTGTATCCTCCTGGCCTGTGATTGAATTAAACATGAGTACGTGATGAAATGTGACATTGAGACCAAGGGACAATCAGCTGGGTGGGAGAGCAGGGGAGGCAGGAAAGAGTTCTTTGCTCTTATGAAGAGATACACGTAGAGAAACACACCCTCTTCTTCTGCTGGATGTTGATGCAGCTAGAGGTGACCCCTGGAGCTATGGCAGCCATCTTGGGGCCATGAGGAGAGTTAGCTGAAAACAAAGCTGACATTCTGTGGATGGCAGAGCAGAAAGGTGGCAGGAACCTGGGGTCATTGTTGGCGCTGTTGAGCCTCTGAGTTAACCAATCCTAGAGCTGCTCTACCTCTGGATTCTTGTTTACATGAGATCATAAATATCCTTATTGTTTAAGTCTGTGCTGTCCAATATGATAGTCATTAGCCACATGTGGAAACTGAGCAGCACTGAATTTCAAAGAATTTTTGCAAAAAGAATGTAAAATATTTCATTAATAATTATATATTGATTATACACAGAAATGATATTTTGAATAAGGAGTTAAATAAAATACATTAAAATTAATTTCACCCTTTTTAAACGTGGCTACTAGAAAATTTTAAATTACATACATAGCTCACATTATATTTCTCTTGGAAAGTACTGGTTTAAGTCATTTCTGTTACCTGCAGACAAAAAAAAATCCTAATAGATAACAGGTATCATCATTCTGATTTTACAGTTGAAAAAACTGAAATTAACAATTTAAGTGACTTGCTCACGATGACACCGTGTGGCAGTTGTTGGCGGTCACAGCCGAGTGCGCTGATGAGTGCTTGAACCTCTAAGAATCTTAGAACATCCCTTACAAGTTAAAGGTTCAGAAGTCCTCACCTAAACCTCAGGTTTGGATGTTTGCCCCTTTCCGAACATCATGCTGAAATTTCCTCCCCAGTGCTGGGGCCTGGGGGGGTGAGTGAATTCTCACTCTGCTAGTTCCCAAGAGCTGGTTGTTAAGAACAGTCTGGCACCTCTCTCCTCTCTCTCTGTCTTGCTTCCTCTTCCATCATGTGATCTCTGCACACACCGGCTCCCCCTCCACCTTCTGCCAAGAGTGGAAGCAGCCTGAGGCCCTCAGCAGAGGCAGATGTCCGATGGTGAATTTTTCTAGCTGACAGAATTGTGAGCCAAATAAACCTTTTTTTTAAATAAGGTACCCAGCCTCAGGTATTCCTTTGTAGCAACCTCAAACAGACTAAGACTTTCAGGAAAGGCCAGGAGATCCAGAAGCCACTTTGAGACAGAGAAGAGACATGTGGGCCAGACCAGGGATTCTGCTCCAAATACAGAACGGACACTGAGAACACCACCCATCTGGCCAGTGACACCTTCCTATTGCTAGGAAATTACCTGAGGTAGGAACGTCAGTGTCCTTGGGTGCTATGACTTGAATATTTGCTACCCTCACCCCAAAACTCTTGTTGAAATTTAATCTCCAATATGGCAGTATTGAGAAGTGGGGCCTTTGAGAGGTGACTGGGTGGGACATGAGGGCTCTACCTTCGTGGATGGATTGATCTGTTCATGGATTAATGGAATAATGGGTTGTCATGGGAGTGGGACTGGCGACTTTATAAAAAGAGGAAGAGAAACCTGAGTTAGCAAACTCAGCCCCCTCACAGCCCCCTCAGCAGGGCATGTGATGCCCTGCGTGGCCTCAGGACTCTTCAGAGAGTCCCCACCAGCAAGAAGGCCCTCATCAGATGCACCCCTTTGACCTTGGACTTCCCATCCTCCAGAACTGTAAGAAATAAATTCCATTTCTTATACATTACCCAGTTTCAGATATTCTGTTGTAAGTAACGGAAACAGACTAAGACACTAGAGAACTAACCCAGAGGCGGAGAGAAAGGAAACAGGACTTGCTCCGCTCCGGGGGTCTCCCTGGCCTGGGGATGTCCTTACCTGACAGTCCAGTCCCTTCTTCGTGACCAGGTTCTGACTCACCTCCCCAGCCTTGTCTTCCCACATTCTTCAAAGCCCAGTTTCAAAGCCACCGTCTTCGGGAAACCAACTTCCTTCCTCATTACCTGGGACATTTGTCACTTCGTACTTCCCAGGGCACCTCTCTTGTCTACGCCTTGTATACATTATCTACCAGCCATTCCTGGTCCTTCTTCAAGTCCTCTCACACAGTATCAGATGTCAGCCCGAGATCTTTGGGCAGCCCCATGAAAATGTCATCAACAGATTTCGCACAGGGTTTAAGATGGAGCATGGCAGGTGTGGAGTGAGTGCCAGAGAGTCCAGGGTCAGCGGCTCTTGTCTGAGCACACCAGGGCTAGACCAGGTAAATCAGAAATGCACACTGTGCTGAACAGGTATGCCCGTGCCACGGACGTCATGTAGATGCTTCTGAGTACAGGGGACTCATCCCAGCTGGGCTCTCACCCACTTTGAGAAAGACTATGGACCCGGCATCCCAGAGAAAGCAAGTCAGGGCTAAGACAGCTTTGGGGGCAGCAAAGCATAGTGGGAACTGAGTGGGCTTTGGCAACAGATAGACCTGACTCTATGTATCTCTCTAACTTTTCCGCTTCTCTTGGTCTCCACCCCATCCATCTGGTCCAAGCCATCCCAGCCTCCCTGGCTGACGGTAGTGGTATCCTCCCTGTTCCCCACTTCAGTTGACCCTTTGCTGCCGCCAGAGTGACCTTCTTTATAAGATGCAGATCTCGAGAGGCTACTCCCGCTCTTAAGATCCTTGTAACTTCCCAGTGCCTGAGGATTGCCTTGGGTGAGGATCCCTAGGGAACAGAGTCTGAGGCTGAGGTTGCAGGTGGGTGATTTTGGGGTTGGAGCTCTCAGAAAGAACACCCGTAAGAAGGATGCAGGAGTTGGCGGTGGAAGAAGTTGAACATCTGCAACGGAGTCTCCAACTGATCCCAAGGGGATCTCTTGAGCTGGAATAACCCTTCAGAGTTGCCCAAAAGTGAAGCAAAGGGCCAGGTGTTTGTATTCCTGCAGTGAACAGTGGCTGAAGCAACTGCTTTTGATGAGGACAGTGCCAAGGTAGGCACAGTCAGCAGCTGACACTCCTGAGAGCTGCAAGATCGAGGGCCCCGGTCCTGGGGTGTATTTGAGTCTATCAGAGTCTATCAGAATGATGACGTGCAAACTCCTCACTGCGACCCATGAAGCCCACGTGATCTGGGTCCTGTCAACCTCTCCAGCCTCATCGACCCCATTCCCCTCTCAGTCTCTGTGCTCAGGCCTTTTCTGGAACACGACATGCTCTGGGCTCATCTCCAAGCCTTTGCATTTGCTGTCGCTTCTGCCTGCCACAACGTGGTCTCCCCTGTCACCAAGTTAACCCATATTCATCCTGCAGATCTCAGCTCAAACATCACTTCCTCAAGGAAGCCTTCTCTGATTACCAGGGCCAGGATCCCCTGTTATCAGTTCATAAACCCTTCCACTGCCCCTTCCAATGGTTTATCCCACCTTGCAGCTAAGTAACTGTTAGATGCAGGTCTCTGCTGTTAGGATCACGCTCCTGAGGGCGGGGACCGAGTCTGCCTCGCCCACCACAGCATTCCCTGCACTCGACCCGATGACTAACACATGCAGCGCATTCAGCAGACACTGTCCAATGAATTAACGAGCACACAGCCTTGGACAAGTTCTCTTTGAGTCGATCTCCTCTCAGTAAAGTGAGCTTAGCAAGTTTACCTTATATGGTTGCTGTATTACATGGGTTGTCTAGCAGAGATTTCAGGCTCTCAACAAATGTCAGCTCCCTTCATTTCAGGGGAAAGGACTGGAGGGTGACCAGTCATCCCAGTTTGCCTGAAACTGAAGTGTTTCCCGAGATGTGGGACTTCTCATGATAACACCAGGCTAGTTCCAAGCAAACCGAGATGATTGATCACCCTAAATTTGCATGAGAAGGAAAGAAGGGCATTTCCTATTAGCACAATATTCAGGGGTATACTGGTAAACTAGCTTTTCAGGAAGAACAAAGCAGCCAACCTTGATTTGAAGCACTAACCAATTTCCACCATGTAAATTCTCCCACCATGGCTGGTCAAGCTACCAACAGCTGAACAGCCAGTTTGCAAACTTCCTGAAAATTTAACAATGGGCTCTCATGAGCCAGTAGGAGCTGGTGCCAGCACCCATATTTAATATGGACTAGCAGGTTCCTGATATCTGCAAATGTGCAACACAGTCATCGACAACCTCAACTCTGGTGTAAAAGACAATATCGCAATCCTGAGAAGGTCACAGCTGGAATGGAGATTGAAGACCATTTAGTCCCAGGCAATAAGTAATCTGCTACCACATGGGCCATCTCACCATCTCTTCCCCATCCTATGTCCACAGTAGACATTGCTAATGAATCATGATGCTGAATCCCAATAGGGCCTCACCACTTCTCCAGGTAGCCACAGCCCATTAGCTGGTATTGCATGTGGGAGAAAACTGACTTATCTTCGGGGTAAGTGTGGTCCTGCTCCCGCATTATACAGGGGAGAAAGCTTAGACTCAGAGAGGTAGAGGGACCTGCCCAAGGCCACACAGCCCGCAGTAGCTTATTTGGGACTAAAGAACAGATCTCATGCCTCAATTGCTCTTTCAACTCTGCCTAGCCTTGAAGAGCTGAATACCCCAGAGCAGGGAGGATAAAAGGGGCACCATCTGGGATTCTGAGCCTAGACTCTGGGGAACTCTGCTTAACCAACCCCCAAATCCCTTTTGCACCCTGAGGGCTTCTTATCATTTCTACATGTAAATATTGTTTGAGTGTGGGGAGGGAGAACTTTTTAAAAATTATGAAAGTCATTATGCTTTTATAGACAAGTACATAAAATAAACAACCTCTGTACTGCCATCTCCCTAGACGTGACCACTGTTAACAATTTAGGTCCTTCCAGGCCTTTTTCTATTCATTTATGAGCGTACACATGTCACAAATCGATGAGAAGGTAGCTGTTCTCCATCCCTGAGAACACTACCTAGCACATGGTAGGCACTCAACAAATATTTGTCAAATGGCTTTCGTTCGCTTAAAATGCCTTAGATTCCTTTTCATATGCGTATAGGTGGGTCTACCTCTGTCTTTTTAAATGGCTTTCATACTTCATCACAGGGTCTCATGAATTAATTTAAATCACTTTGGTGAACATTTAGACGGCATTACATTTTCCCCATAACAATCCCAAGGCTTTGCTCCCTGGCTCTCCTGCAAGGGTGGCACCAAAGTCCCTTCCCACGCCTTCCAAATGTTGCCGTCCATCAAATCTCCACAGTCTGGTTTCCTGGGATCACCAACAGACAACCCGAAGCAAAGGCGCTGGCGGCGTCTGTGACTGGTTCCTGGGAGCAGGGTCGGGTTGCAGCGGTGGATGACAAGTCCCTTCCCCTGCAAGGCTCCACCACTCCCTCCCCCAGAGGCTGCTGCCCCGGACGATGCCCCACAGCTCACACAAGAAGCAGAGGATGAGCCAGGTGACACGGCCTGGGTGCCGACAGCCTCGGGCTGTGTACTGGGTGACAGCCCCTTGGCCAGGCCCTGGATCAGCTCAGCACCTGAGGGCCTGGGAAACCAGAAAAAATGGTTTGTGCTGGAGGAAAAGAGGCCGTGTGCGTAATAGTCTAGGTTCAAAAGGAGGCCCACCCTGCCGGCGCTCAGACCTGCCCACAGCCCGCATGCCCTCAGGCATGTCTAACAGGCCTCTCACCCATGGTGTCCACCACCAAACTCCTGCGCTTCCTTCCATAAACCTCACCCCATCTCAGATCACGCCTGGGAACCACCCTTGACCCTTCTTTCCCTCACTCCTCCTGTGCAATCTGTCAGCGCAACCTACCTGCCAAATACCACTTCTGGCCACCTCGGCTGCCAAGAGACAGTGGTCTCAGCCGCCATCCTCTCTCACCCCTATTATCGCAGTAAACTCGCTCGCTGGTCTCAACGCTGCCTCCCTCTCACCCCAGCCCCAAACAGGCTCTTCCTAATGCAGCTAAAGGATCCAGATCTTGTCACTTTTGTCGTTCCCATTTTTCTCAGCATAAAAGCTAAAATCTTCCAATGGCCTACAAGGCCCTGCACAAACTACCCTCTCCCTGCACCCTCCTGGCAGGAATATCATATAGATGGTGGCACGTCCTTCTCTGCACATCCCGTCATGGGTACATGCTGACAGTTTGTCCAGTCACTGATGATGTTAAATTTGATCACTTTCTTAAGAAGGTATACATAAAGAATTCCAATTTAATTAAAAATAAAAGCGATAAAAACATGACACATGCCAAACAGGTTGCAAACAGCCCTCAGGCTTCTGTGTGTGGCCCTCAGTCTACACTGTCCCCAGCCATGGTCAGCCAGCCAGCACCGGCACGGAGGCCTCCAGGCACAGAGTGTCACTGGCCGCCTAGAAAGGGTCGTTCTGGAGTTCCCGCTGCCCACGGATTGCTCTGTGGGTTCTGCCAGGCCCGGGTCTGTGCCAGTCAACTCTCTTCAGCTCCCCCTTAAGCAGGGAGTGGAAGTTACTCAGCAGCCAAGAGGGCCAGACCCAGCCGCCCACCTACTCTGTGGCTCTGGCTTGGGAATGGATAGGAGAGAACAAGGCCAGCCCCCTAGTCTACGGGAGGAAACAACCCTGTTCCCCTCACCCCGCACTCCACCCTCATCCAGGGCCCTCTGAAAATGCGACTCCACATTCCACACAGGGGTGTGGCTTGCCAGGCCTGGTCCCGGGAACAGCTGCTGGTGGCCCGGAATTCGTAGGCCCTGGAAACAAGCAAGCTCGATGAATCCCAAAGGCCTGGCTTGGACAGGGGCATGTCTGCAGAGACTTGGCCAATAGGACACATGAATCACTGAAAACAAGGCCACCGAGGGGAAAGACTGATTATGTCTCCTTCCCTGTCTTGCCGAGGGTCCGCTCTGCTCCCCCGGGGTCTCCAGATCATGCCAAGAAACTGCAGAGACAGCCACTCAGCTGGCTGTCACGCTGACCCCTGGCTGTGAACTGGGACATGAGATTTTCAAGATGAGGTTAAATTATGCTGATTCTACATTCGAAATGGAATTGTGCCTGGCATGGATTCTACTGATACTGGCAGGACTAAGCAACTCAAAGTCTTGTCATCTTAACTGCTCCAAAGTCAAAAACCAGTTTTTGTGCTCAAATATTCTCCCAAAGACAGGGACAGCGATGGTTCAGGCCATCCTGAATTAATTTACCCTTTGGAGTGGGAAGGACATACAAGAAGAACATATGTTTTGGCATTTTCTATGTGCCAGGATGCCAAGTGCTTTATATGTATTTATATGTATCTCCTTTCATTGTCTCAACCCAGATTCTGAGGGAGATATTAACATCCCCAATGGAAAAAAGGAAATGGAAGATCAGAGAGGCTGTATGACGTGCCCAGGTTCACAGAGCTAAGCGCTGGCACAGCTGGGATTGGAGCCCGACTCTAGAGTGTTGAAGTACCACATCTCCCTTTAGTAATATCAGATTGTCTTAGGCCCTCTACATTTGATTTTTAATAGCAATCAAGAATTTTTAAATTAAAAAAGATACTCTTTTTAAACCTGAAAATCAAAAACAAACAAACCAAAAAAAAAAAAAAAAAAAACCTCACTTAAAACCAAGACATTCATTTAGCAAGGTAAAAGGATTCAAAGTCCATATACAAAGCTAATTGTATTTCTATAAACCGGCAATGAACAATTGAAAAAATAAAGTTGAAATGCCATTTGCAATATCATAAAAAAACAAAATACTTAGGGATAAAATTAGCAAAAGATGTGCAAGACAGTGAAAACTCCAAAACATCACTGAGTGGAATTACAGACTTATATAGGCACATACGCCGTGTGTGTGGGCTGGAAGACTCACAGCTGATAAGATGTCCACTCTCTCAACGTGATCTATAGATCTGATACAGTCACAAGCAAAATCCCATTCCAGCAGGCTTTTTTATAAATCAACAAGCTGATTTTATAATGTATGTGGTAGTGGAAATAACCTCGAATAATCCAATCTTGAACAAGAAGAGCAAAGTTGGACGATTTACTCTGTCTGCTTTTAAAATAATATAAAGCTACAGTAACCGAGGCAGCGTGGCATTGGTATAAAGATAGACAAATAGATCAATAGAAAAGATATTCTTTGGGGGAGCAAATACATAAATAAATATAGAGGTTAAGTTCCTTCAAGCTTATCTCTGCAAGGAACACATCTCACAGGCCCAGAGAATGTGACACCAGGTATTACTGCTCAGCCCTCTCTCCTGGCAAAATCACTTGGCCCCTGCGTTCCGTGGACTAAAATGAACTTAAGTCGTTAGCTTTGGACAGGAGAAAGAAAACTGGATCCAGAGCATAGAAGCTTGGGTTTTTCATCCAATTGTCATAGTTAAATAGAAAAGCTTCATCTTTTCAGCAAGTAATATTAAAATAATAATGAAAGTATTGATACATGCCAAACTCTAAGAGCTTTACACATATCAGGGCATTATTTAATTCTCACAACAAGACAAAATGAAAGAGAAAATAGCAAGCACTCCATGTAGGAAGGGAAATACTGGTTTGTGATGGTTTGTTTCAGTTTTACATTTTTGTAGATGTGTGTAGGTATAGAATTCCAGGGTGAAATACATATATTATAGTGAGGTTGCAATCAAAACAGTTGGAAAGCCACTAGTGTAATAGATAAGAGTTATTAAGAAACCTACGTAATACAATGCATGTAAGATTCTTAGCACAGAGGCTGGCACGTAGCAAAGACTCAATAAATGGTAGATGCAGTTATTGCTATTGTCAAGGCCAGCTTTCCGGGCATTGGAACTACGTAGCCAAATAGGGCCTGGCACTTCGAAGGGTCCTGAGCTTGGGTTAATGCCCTGTGGTCACCATCTTGAAATTCTTCACGGTTTTAAAAATCATTTCATTTTGAACCAGGTCCCACAAATTATATAGCCAGTCTTGACTATTTTGTATCATTGTTTATAATTTATTGAAATGCATATTAATAGTATGAAATATTTAATTATCATTTATTATTATCAAGTTCCTTGTCTGTCGCTTGTTAGCTAGAAGAATTTGAGTGTGAATACTTATAAGATCTCTGTCTCAGCATCCTCATCTGCAAAACAGAAGTAATAACAGTATTTCCCCTGTAGGGCTGTTGTGAAGGTTGAAATAACACAACATACATCAAGTGCCAAGAAGAGCGCCTAACACATAATAAGCACTCCACGAATGTTAACTATTAATATTATCGTTAGCTTTATGGAAATCAGTCAACCTCAGGCCTGGTTTTTCCACTGCACATTTTGGGGAAGGGATTATTAAACTAATCAATGGTTCTGGAATTTATTTGAGCACTAGATTACTTTGCGAATCTGATGATCATCTGTGAAAACGCCTCCCAGAAAAACACAAGATTGTCTATGCACATTGTGCACATCTTGCCTGAAGTTTCAGGGCATTTGTAGGCCTCTGAGGCCAAGGCAGGAGCCCCAGGTCAAAAATCTCAGAAGGGAAGGTGCACTAATGGCCCTTGGGGTGCTGGAGTCCCTCAGTGGGAACAACCAGCCAGCCTAGCAGCACATTACTCCTTCAGGGCTGGGGTGTGTGCATGTGCTTTAAGTCAGCAGCTATTTTTAGCTTTGCTATATATGGCCAGGGGAGGAATGAGGGCTATAGGAGGGGGAGGGGAGCCAAGAAGGTTACAACAGGGCTTGGGAGGCCAGAGCTCCTATGCCAGCCTCAGCTCCCCCTTCCCAAGCAAGAGCTGGAAGGCTTAGCCCTGGACCAAAACAACAGCCTGGAGGACAGGGAGGGTCCATGGAGGTAGGAATGACAGGAGCTTCGAAGAAGGTGCCAGGCCAAGTCACCTTAGAACAGTGATTTGCAAGTTTTATTGACCATGACCTGGCTGGACGAGGTGGCTCATGCCTGTAATCCTAGCACTCTGGGAGGCTGAGGCGGGAGGATCACTTGAGGTCAGGAGTTTGAGGTTGCTGCAAGCTAGGCTGACGCCATGGCACTCTAGCCCGGGTAACAGAGTAAGACTCTGTCTAAAAAAAAAACGAAAACAAAAAACCATGACCTGCGGTAAGAAATACATTTTACATCATGGCACGCACATATTTTAAATACAGACATTTAAAAACACACATACTGTCTCACACACACATATATTCTCCAACTGAACAATCATTTCAGAAAATAATACTTTATCTCATTCTCTTTGAAATACTCTATTATAATATTTTCTATTCTATTCTTTCATTTTGGAAAGTGCAGGTCATGATTGATGGTGAAATTGATTTCAACACGCTCCATGTTGGAAAATTGCTGTTTTCTTTGCTTTAGAGCAGGCAGGCACCTGTAACATTTGACTACAGAAAAGGTGGTAGAATATGATGCAAGTTTCAGCTTTATCTCCTGGCTGGATGGCACGTGCTGGACCTTCAACTTCTGTGCGCTCTGTTTTCTCTCCACCTGGAGTATCAACCTCCTGTCTTGTTACCTGCTAACTCTTGCACCTGCTTCAGAGTGTGGCTCACCACGTACTTCAGGAAGCCTCCTGAATGTCTAAGTCTTACTAGTTGCCACATCTTGCTCCTTTGGTCCCCTGTGTGTCCCTGCCTAGCACCCAACACTGTCCTGTAGTGCCATTTCCTGTTAGGTTCGCTGCAAAGGCAGGGAGCTTTTCCATTCTGTTTACTTCCACACTCCCAATGTAGCTAGTGCTGGCTTCATCATAATCACCCAAGAAGTATTTATTGGATGAATTAAAAATAGTTAATAGCCACTAGTAGCAACTATCATTTATTGAGCACTCGTTTATCCCATGAGAAATCTTTTGAGAGATTAGGATAGGTGCATTTTATGGACGAGGAAATTAAGGATCAAAGGGATGAAATCACATGGTCGGGCCAGAGCAAGAGCCCAGGGCTGCCCAACTCCCACCTGTTCCTAATCACAGGATCTTATGTGTCCACGTTCCCTCAGTGTTGCCCAGGACGGGGCAAAGAGCATAGGGTAGATCCTTAACAAATCCCTGGGGGACCGATGACAGGTTGATTAAAGAGATTTTCCGAAGCAGTGGCCACATCTAATTTTGGAGAGTTACGCCTCGTGTGTGGCTTGGGAGAGAGAATCTGTGAGGTTTCCAGGGCCCCCGGATGTGGGGTCATCTCTCATCCGGGAGAAGTCTGGAGCACAGGCTTCTGACACACCAGAGCAGCAGGTGCTCTGGTTACCTGGCCTGAGGAGCTCCTGGGCACACCTAGGATAAACCCAGGGCCTACAATGCCTGTGTGATCCAGCCCATGCCCACGATTTCAATGTCCACTCCTGCCTGTACCTTTCGTCCACTCTGTCCCTACTGCCCTGGCATTCATTCCAAGCCCCGTCCTGCCTCAGGGCCTTTGCACTGACATTCCTTCTGCCCGAAAGTCTTTACTTCCTCTCTAGGCCTCCCCATCCTGCTTCTGTGACCACCCTATCTAAAAATAGCACCCTCTTCCCTCTCTGATCTGATCCTTACATATGGTTTTGTTTTTTTTTTTTTTCTGGTTTATTTCTGTCTTCTCCACTAGTCAGAGAGTTCCTTGAGGACCTTGTCTTGTTCACTGCCCCAATCCCTAGAACTTGCTGTGACATAGTGCCTGGAACAGAGTAGGTACTCAGTAATATTGGTTGCTTGAATGAATGAATCAATAGGTTTTCCCCCTTTTAGACATATTGGGAGATCAGCCCATAGTTTCCCATACTCATCTCAACCCAGAAATATGTGTCTCTGTGACTCACATCCAGACTCCCAACACACACACACAGACACACACACCCACACCCACACCCTCTTGGTTTGGAGACAGAGAAGAGGGAAGGGAAGGGGCACTGGGTGCATGCCTGCAGTGTGCCACGCTGCATAGGTCACTGACGCCATGTACACACTCAGGGATCATCCCCATTTTCTAGGCAGAGAAACTGAAGCTTGCTCTGTGCTGTGTTGCCAGTGCCTAGCACAGTGCCCGGCATAAACCTCCGGTGAAATGAACTGCACTGAATTGGAGAGGCTCAGTGAATGGCTCAAGGTCACCAAACTAGCAAGTGGTGGAGGCAGAATTTGTCCTGAGCACTGTTCCATTCCAGCCAGTGCTGTGCAGCAGCCACGTGTGCCTGCAGAAACTCCAGGGACACAACCTCGTTAACATCCAGACCCATTCGAGGCCAGGCCTTGATCCAGACACCCACTAACTAGAAGCCCTGTCGTGCACCTGCAGCTGCTCTCGGTGTGCCCCAGGGCCTCAGCCGCAGCACACCTGGCACCCTGGGCTAGCTGCTGCCTCTTCCTGCCGCTTCTGTCTCCGCCTCGCCTCGGCCTCACCCCCAGCGCACTCCCAGACTGCCCGCCCGCTTCCTGTCCTTCCGCATAAAGAGGGGAGACTAGTGACAAACATAATATCCTACAGATGCCTTCTAAGGCCAAATACGATTTTTTTAATTAGCCTTTTTTGAGTTATCTGTGTGTCTCTTTCCAGTGCTGCACATTAGGAAGACTTGATAGAATTATCTGAGTCAGGAGGAGTCTGAATGACCATTTAAAGCAGGAACCGGCAAACTTTTCACTATAAAGAGTCAGGCAGTAAATATTTTAGGATCTGTGGGACAAGAGGTACAATGGAAGCTGTATTATGTAGGGGCTTCCATATAATTTCATGTGTCAAAAATACTGTTCTTTTGATTTTTTCCAAACATTTAAAAATGTAAAACCACTCTCAGCTCACAAACTGTACAGAATAGGCAGTGGGCCAGTTTGGCCTGTGATTTAGTTTGCTAGCCTCTAATTTAAAGCAATACTTTTTAAACTGTAATATATACAAAAATTGCTTGATAAGCTTATTCAAACAGTTTTCTGGGCCCACACTCAGAGACGCTGATTCAGAAGATCAGGGTGGGGCCCCTGAATTTGCATTTCTAATTGGTAGACAGATGGAACTCGCCGGTCCACTGACCACATTTTAAACACTACCAATATTATAAAGCATCCCATTTTATGGATGAGGAAACTCAGGCCAGATAAATGATATGTCCAAAGTTACACTCGGTGGATGAGATAATGACTGTGCCCTGCCTGCCACTTGACAAGGCTGTTTTGCCATAGAGAACTTTTCTCTGATTCCTTAACCCACTGATTACTCTCATACTTCTGAACCTTTGCACCCGCACTTCTCTCTGCCTGGATGGTCCCCACTCCCAGCCTCACAAATGCAACTTTCCCACCAAGATCAAGCACAGATGTGAGCTCCACCAAAGCATTCCCTGATCTCCTCAAATCTAAGTGCTCCTTTCTGCCACAGCACTCTACAAATTGGGCAGAATGTGTATAACTGTCTGCATGCCTATCACTGAAGCCAGGGACTGTATGTCTCTTATTTCTCTTTAAATCTAAGCTTTTGTTCAATGCCTGGCAAAGAAGAAGTACCACAGAAATACTCACTGAATGAAAGAAGGCATGGATAGATGGTGAGTGGCTAGATAGGTGGATGGGTGGGTGGCTGGGTGGGAGAACGGATAGATAGGTGGATGGGTGGGTGGGAGGGGGAGGAATGGGTGTATGGATGGATGAGCAGATGGGTGGGTGGGTGGGTGGGAGAATGGATAGATGGGTGGATGGGTGGGTGGGTAGGTGGATATGTGGATGGATGGATGGGTGAATGGATGAATGAACACTGCTCATGGTCTGTTGCTTGAAAATAATTTTCATGGCAAAGTTAAGACTAGACTCCAATTCTGCTAGAGCATAAGCTAGAGCATATTCTATGGCTATTTATATACCCAACCTGCAAACAGTAGTAGTTACATTTTATTGAGTGTGTTTGGACTGTGCATTTATATGGCAGGCCTTGTAGGAAGCACTCCTGCCAATCCTCTCAATAACCTCTTTACTGGCTCCACCTTTACTACAAGAAAATGAATGCCCAGAGATGTAGAGCAGTTTGCCCAAAGCCACACAGCAAATCACACCCCAGCCCATCGGGTTGTGCCAACTGCCCCCCAGCCTTCCTGCCCTTGGCCAGTGCTCCCCACTTCTCTGGCCCCACCCCGCCCCACAAGTCCCCGGCTGGGCTCACCTCCATCTGCGTAGGTCTCGGTGCCATAGCCATCCTGCAGGCCATTGTTCCAAGTGCCCTCATACTTGGCACCGCTGCTGGTGCTCTGCCGGATTCCATAGCGTCCCTTGAAGCCGTGTGTCCACTCGCCCTTGTAGAGCCAGCGCCCCTTGGTCTCTATGCCCAGCCCGTGCCGTTTGCCCTGGCTCCAGTAGCCCTCAAAGGTGTTCCCGCTGGGCCAGGTATAGACGCCTGCCACTTCAAAGCCAAAGTTCCAGGAGCCCGAGTATTCGCCCTGGCCCTTAGGGCCCGTGCACAGTCCGTGCCCGTGGGCCTTGCCCCCCTCCCAGCCCCCGCAGTACGCCCCGCCATCGTCAAAGTCGAAGCGGCCCCCGCTCATCTCATCATAGCCCCTGACGGCCTCCCGGTCCTCCAGCTAGGGTACAGAGGGCACCCTCGGGGCTGGGCCCCCAGACTCACCACCGCTCCCCGGGACGGGGGAGGCAGGATGCCAGCAGAGGCTGAGCGAGCCCAGGAGCCAAGTCAGCACCTGGGCGACTGGTCAGTGCCATGCCTGGAGCCCCCCTCAGTGAACTCGAGCAAGGCCGCCCGCGGGGAAGGGGGCGGGAAGGAAAGACTCCAAGTCCCCGCAAAGCGTCCCGCGTCTGGCTTCCATGGAGTCCAAGGAAAAACGGCGTGATCCCTTTAAGAAGCAAGGGGTCCCGCCTGCTTCAAAGCGGGGAAGTTCCCCTGGTGGCCCCCGCGCCCTGCTGGCCCCCTTCTCCAGCGGTGGGTGTGCGGGGCTCTGTGTGGCTCGGCCGCTGCCCCGCCCCTTCCCCAATCCTGCCCTCCTCCCCGGACGGAAAGGTCAGTGTTGCCCTAACAAGGCCATTGGATCTCAGAAGCTGCTCCCAAAATAACCCCCTGGCCAGCCCGGCCTCCTTCAAAGCGGGAAGGAGGGGTATTTCAAACCGGCGTGCGGCTGTCCCAGGCAGGGGCTGGAGAGAGGAAGGAGGCTGAGGGCTGAGGGCTGGGTGCAGGCGGCCCCGGGGGACATGCTGTCTGTTCTTCCCAGGGGTGAGAGCTCCCTTCCACCCTGGGTCCCGGGGTCTGCGGGCAGGGAGGACTCAGGAGTCAGCGGAGGGAGGAGAGAGGAAGACTCGCAGAACACCCCGTCCTGGAACACTTAAAATCCCCCAGAGCGTAGAGGTTGGCAGGTCTCAGCCCCACCACCACGCACATGCCCCAACAGGACCTGGGGCTACTGCGCCACTGCCAGCCCCATCAAAGGAATCCGGTGACCTAAAGAGAAAGGAACGGGACAGTTTCACATGTGCTTTTGAAAGCAGAGGAGAGAACTCAGAAAAAGAGGTGAGTTCTGCACACAGTCTGGAAGATACCCCAAATGTGAGTCCAGCGCTCACGCACAACCCCAAATTCCCTCCACCCCAGGAAGGCTGGCAGAACCCTCTGAAGGGAGAGAAGCCCGCCCTCCTGGCTCTGTCTCCAAGACACAGAGCATGGGTTGTGTTGGAAAGAGGTCCTCTCAGAAATACTCCAGGATCATAATTTTTTTTTTTTAATTTCGTTTTCCAAGCTCTCTTTTGCTCTAGTGTCCTAAAAGGCTGTGAGGCCAGACTTCCGAAAGCTCTTGGGGCAGGGTCAAGAACGAAGGGCCTGGGTGGATTCCCAGCACTCAGGTTCCCACCAAACTCCAGTAAAAAGAACAAATAAGTCTCCATGACAAGAAGCTGGTGCCCGGGCCAGTGACTGTAAATCCCAGCTGAGCCAGGGTTATCAGGAGTATAGAGCAATTCTGGGAAAGGTGAGAGCCACCAAGAACAGGAAGCTGGGCAGGGGAGAGGGGTACGCTGAGGGTCGGGCAGAGAAATTGCCAGAAATCAAGCACAGAAGGCAGTAGAGAAAATTAGACTGTTATCTGCCTTTAAACTTATCTGACGTTTCCAAATCCCATGATGACTTAGGCCACTTAAAGTCATTGCAGAAGTTTTGCTCTTGTTTCAGAAATGGGTAGAAAGTGTTCTCTCCTCTCCTCCCAGCTCATCACCTGTTCCTATGACTTGATTCCGTCTTTGTTCACAGCCCCCGACCTTGGAGAGTCCCTTCTGTGCCTACGTTTCGCCACCAGGTAGAAACATCCAGCCTCTTGAGCTCACTGTCACTGTCTGTTTGCCAAGCCGACAGGCAGCCGATAGCAGTGGATAAAGACTATCATCTGAGTAGTTGGACTCATATCCTGGCCAGGTTGACTGATAGCCTACTTGCACAACTCTCTTCTAAGAACAACTCAACGCTACCCCAGATCACTCTGCTTTTACCACTTCTCACCACGGTCTTTGAAGAATCACAAGTTTCTATCCAGCTCTGCTGTCAAAGGAAGAGGGAAGAGTATCACAAACCGGAAGCTAGAGGAGTTTGACTCGCCTGAGTTCACTACCCCCTATCATTAAATGCCGGGTAAATCACTGTGATCCTGTTCTAAGGCTCAGTGGCCATTTCTGTGTCCTAGTAAGCTGTTCCACCTACATAAATTTGTCAACTGTTCATCCACAGCAGCTGCCGATGGTGGTTCTCTACCAAGGGTGGGTACACATAAGAATCAGCTGCAGAACTTAAAAACACAAACAGATCCCAGAGGCCCACCCCAGACCTATAGACTATCTTGTCCTGGGAGAAGACTCAGGCAGTTGCATTGTTTTAAAAAGCTCCTCACTGAATCCGATGCTCATCTCTGGTTAAAAACCACTGTACGTTTTCAACTCAAGAAGAAATTGTTTCTTAATAACATGTATAAATTCATGAATTCTTTTACTTAACTGTAGGCTGTGTGGAATGGGTAGTTTTGGAGTTAGCTATGTGTTTGCATCCCAGTTCTGTCCCTAACAAGCTGTGTGACCTTGGACCAATTGTTAATTTCTCTAAGCTGCAAATTTCTCATCTGTAAAAGTGCCTACCTCAAAGGGTTATTGGTATTAAGAACAGTTGTACCTACCTCACATGGGTAGGTAAGGATTACATGAGTTAGTTAAAACTGTAAAAAGGCTTAGAACACACTAAACACCTAATAAATGTTAGCTATTACTAATATTATTCTCACATAATAAATTTCTTTCATACCGTCATGCTTAATAAAATAGTCACCAAAGACAGAACCTCTCCTAAATATTAAATACCTTGACATTAAAGCACTCCTTACTCTTCTCGATACACATTTACTCAGCATTACTCCTTTCTCTTGTTTTTAGACTGCTAAACCAAGTTACGGGTAGAAGGACACTTTGACTTTATGAAAGTTTAAGTAAAATTCTTTGCCAAATTCCGTACTGGCCCTACCTGCTCTGACAAGCGGCTACTTTTTTGTCCCTCCCTTTAAACCCGTGCATTTCAGGAAAAGGGAGACCTCTTGCGGCCATGTGTGCATTGCAACATTTCGTGATTTCCCTCACGAAAATCAAGTTCTCAAACAAGTGGAATTTACTAAACTTGAAATGAATTTGAAACTGTTTTTAAAGGTAGATATCCCATTCTTTCCTCTTCCCAGGTCTTTTCTTTGGTTCTGTTCTTTGGTCCTCCCTCTATGACCTTCTCAACTTCTCAAGCTTGGCGGCTTCTCAGGGCGCCTAGAGGGGAGAACCAAAAATCTAGAGCAGAAAGACTGCACAGAAACCCACAAGAGCTCCTCCCAGCCACTGAAGGCTCAGCTGAGGAAGACTGCCCTGCCTAGGAAGCCTTCCAGACAAGATTCCTGGCTGGGTCAGGTACCCTTCCCACATGCTGGCTCCTCCCCCAAACTGGGAGTTGTTAGAAACCAAAAATAAAACAAAACCAAAAAAATGAACACCTATACAGCAGACACCCTGGTGCATCGGGACATACCTTGGCCTGCACGTGGTGGGTGCTCCTCATCTGTCCTTCTTAGCAGCATTTGGCAGCTGGTGACTCCTTTCTTAAAACTTTTTTTCAATTGACTTCTAGAATCCTCCTCTTGGTTCTGCTCCTGACTTACTGGTTCCTCCTCATTCCTCTGACCTCTGCTCTTTGGAAATGTCCCAGAGCTTAGTCCTCTGACTTCTTTCTCTACATTCATTTACTTCCTAGGTCACCTCCTCCAGTCACATGGCTTTAAATAACTGATGGCCCCTAAATTTGCATTTCCAGCCTGATCTTCATTTATCCAACCACCTACTCACATTTTTATATATCTCATAAACACCTCAGACTTGACACGAACAAACCAAACTCCCATTTCCCCTTCCGAATCTGCTCCTCCAGCTGACTCCCAATTTATTAACACCTTTGGGGTCATCGTTAATGTCTTTCTCTCACACCCTGTATCTGGTGCATTAGCAAATCCCTTCAAAACAATTCCAGGGCACACCCTGTCTCCTGAACTGCCAAGTGTCCAAGCCTCCAAACCCATTGCCTGATTTACTGCAAGAGCCTCCTAACTGCCCTCCTTGCCTTCCCTTAGTCCGCACACAGCAGCCAGTGCTCTTTTAAAAGGTAAGTCTGTTAGCCAGGTGTGGTGGCACACGCACCCCTATAGTCCCAGCTACTCGGGAGGCTGAGGCAAGAGGATGGCTTGAGCCCAGGAGTTTGAAGTTGTAGGGAGCTATGATGATGCCACTCTACTCTATCTAGCCAGGGCGACAGAGTGAGACCCTGTCTCAAAACAAAAAAAAAAAAGGTAAGTCTGACCATGTTATCTCTCCTCTGCTCCAAACGCTCCAGTGACTCCCTAGCTCACTCAGACTAGGAGCCAAAGCCTTGAAAATGGCCTATCAGGACCTCCACAATCTGGCCCCACCTCATCTCTCTGACCCCACCTACTCAAGGCACATTGATTATTTCCTCTGCCAAGAATGTTTCTCCCTCAAATCCCTGGGTGGCTCACTCCACTTCCTTCAGATCTCTGCTCAAATGTCACCTTATCACAGAAGCTTCTCTGACCACCCCAAATAAAATAGCAACCTCCTACCCCTACCCTGGCCTTTCCCATCTCCTAATCCTTTCTTTCCATACCACTTATATGTTCATCATCTTTCTCCACTGAGGACAATGATACTGTTCTGCTTATTGTTCTGGTCCCAGCACCTAGTACAGTGTACCTGGTGTGTTGTAGACACTTGATAAATATTTGTTGAATGAATCAATGAATGTTCAACGAAAAGTTGTTACACGAAGGCATGTGGAAATCAGGATGCTACTTTTCCAGAACATCAAAACTGAAACAATTCCTCAATTCACAAACTGAACTCATTTTCCAGGATGCATCACAGAAAGATTAATTCAGTGAGTCACATCCACAGATCAAAGTCTAATGTTCCACTGAGGGACACTAATATTAAAGTCAGTCCAATTGGGTCTGAGCAGAGTAATTTTTAACTTCAAGATTCATGTTTTCAGGAATATTTTGATGAGATGTAGGTAACTTACAACTAACTGCCACAAATCTGGAATACCTAAACTTTCATCCAAGTTGGATTTCTTCAAGTTACTAGGTCATTGGAACTTTGTCCTTTTCCATCCTTACGCCCCTTCTAACAACTTTGTATGAAAAGAATATGTATCATTCTTCATTCTCCAGCAACTGCTAGATTAACATAACAGTATTGAGAAAATAATCAGACCGCTGGCTTGAAAAGCAAACTAAAAAAGAATTAAAAGGTTTAAGAACTAATCTTAGGCCAGGCGTGGTGGCTCACGCCTGTAATCCTAGCACTCTGGGAGGCTGAGGTGGCAGATTGTTTGAGCTCAGGAGTTCAAAACCAGCCTGAGTAAGAGCAAGACCCGTCTCTACTAAAAAAAATAGAAAGAAATTAGCTGGACAGCTAAAGGCTGAGACAGAAGGATTGCTTGAGCCTAGGAGTTTGAGGTTGCTGTGAGCTAGGCTGACGCCACGGCACTCTAGCCCGGGCAACGAAGTGAGGCTCTGTCTCAAAAAACAAACAAACAAAAACCTAATCTTAATTCTACCGTGTTAAGCCCACTTAACAGGAACTTGAATTAAGTAGCTCACTGTTTAGCAACAATAGCTCCATTAGTCTCCAGTAAAAAGGGTGAGGCAAAACACTAGCTGTGGAGGTGAGGATGGGTGGTACCTTTACAACCAGAAGCTTAAATAGCTTAGATTAGTGGTTCTCAAAGTGGGAGTCCCTGTGATCCTTCTAGGGAATCTGAGAGGTCAAAACAATTTTCCTGGTACTAAGACATTACAGGTTGAGTATCCCTAATCAAAAAGTCCAAAATCTTTTTGAGTGTCATCATGAGGTTCAAAGAACATGCACTTTGAAGCATTTCAGATTTTAGGATTAGGAATGCTTAACGAGCAAGTGTATAGTGCAAATATTCCAAAATCTGAAAAAAATCTGAGACATTTCTGGTCCCAAGCATTCCTATAAAGGGATACTCAACCTGTATTTGAACTTTTCACACATTCTCTTACAAGTGCACAAGAGTTTGCTGGAGACCACACAGTATGTGATAGCCTGAGAGATTAAATGCAGGAGCATGTATGAGAATTGTCTTTTATAAAGCCAAACATTAAAGAGATTTGCAAAAATGTAGAAAAATGCCACTCTTCTAATATTTTTTGTTTTGGAAAAGTTATTTTTCATTTAAAAATGTTATTTATGTTAGTTTGTAATTGGTTATTTTTAAACAAAGTAGTTTTAGAATTTCTTCGTTTTAATTTCTAAGAGATATAACCCACATAAACAAAACCTCCTTAGGGTCCTGAATTTGGAAGTGTAACCAAAAGTTTGAGAACTGCTGCCTTAGATATACTAGTGTACCTTCCGTTTAAGAAATGTTACAGCTTCTAGTGCCGTGCTAGGGCATTTTGCTCCCTCACTGTAACACAGCCTTCAGATGTAGTACTGGGTCTACACTAAGCTAGTAACTGGCAGGGGACTCCCACTACTTAAGCAAGTTCAGAGCTTTTCCAGGAAATACCCCTCCCACCTCTCCCAGGTATAAATCACCGATTTGTGAAGCCCACAACCCCACCATCGTGAATCAGCCGTACAGCCAGTGGGATGTTAAACTACAAATAAAACTTTCTGTTAACATTACGTTAACAGGGGTAGACATTGTCACTAAATTTGATGGGTACATGATGGTCTGAATTAAAATATAAGCTATGTCGCATATACAAAATTCATTTTGAAGATACCTGAAAAAAACAGGGATTCATCCTCTAGCTAAAACTGAGGACAGATTTTCGTTTTTTTTTTTTTTTTACCAAACTTTTGGGGAGATTTTGGGCCGGTTGATCAGAAATGTACAAAATTCTCTCTGGGGGTTATTGGGATGAGAGGGCAGTTCAAAGAATAACCATCTAGAACATTTGAAACTGAAGTATGAGGCCTGTATTACAACTGATTATTAAAAAAACATGCCATATATAAAAATGCCAGAGGTGGGAAAGATATTCACTAGTTTAAAATATTATATCCCCTCCCTCCAACTGAAGCAGCCCACTCCAAGCTGCCTGAGAAACTTCATGCAACATGCCTTGGAATGAATAGCATCAGCAGGGGTTTGTTGAGTGATGGTTAATAACTCTCAAACAATACAGGGCAGGCCAGCTAGTTTATTCAAATTGAATCTAAACCTTAGATCTCTGGCTTAACAATAACATAAAAAACCTTTATAGATACAATAAATCTTGTGTTAAATCAGAGATGGTTTAAATCAGTCTTATAACTTCTAATATTCTGGGCTGGCAACTACAGCATAACAATGTTCAATAATTACAAAACCACATTTGATTTTCCTTGGCTACCGAATCTTGAACAGATCTGAAAAATGCACTGTCTTACGAAGGTGTTTACTATATACCCACTGCTGTCAGTCTCAAGTAATCATGGTTTCTTCATTCCCCCGGGAACATTTCTAAATGAGAGGGATTCTCCTTTGATCTGCTTGCCTTGATGGGTACTGTAAGAACTCGCTAAGTTTAAAGAATGAAGGTAAGATTAACTGAGATGCCAAGAAAAGTTTTTATTGCAAGCACAGTGAGCAGAAAGAGATGTCTTCTCACACAAAAGTGGCCGCAAGGTCTGCCATTAACTAAATCTCTTTGATAACCCTTCATTGGTTTAAAGCACATGAATTAGCTTCTTGCTATCAGGTGTACATCATTTCTGCCATGTGGGACATTTTCTTGGGAATATACAAGTAATACTCCATGTAGCCTGATAGGTCCTCAATGGTCACATCATCCACATAGACTCGAGCTTGCTCAGAACAGGAGCGGGGAGAGCCAGACAGAGTTCTGGTGTGCAGTGACTGAGAGTAGTCCTCAAGCGTTGATCTTCGTTCTGGAGCCAGGGGAGGGACGTTCTGCAGGCCTGAAAAGGAATACACTTCCATATCATGCCATCTCTTACATTGGCATTCCTTGCCTATGCATGCACATGGCTTGCCCTGGTTTAGCTTGGAAACGGATCGAAAGTCAGAGAGATCACTGGCTTTGAGACTTGCTTGGGAGACTTGGGTAGTGTCAGAGGAGTCTTCTTTCTTACTCTCTGTTGGGAGCCTTGGAACCGAAGTTCTCAAAGGCTCAATGACTGCCCCTGGGTGATTAGCATCAAGAGAAGTAGAGCTTTCTCCTGCACTGAACTCTTTAGGGGTTGAAATTCCCAGCCCACTGCTGCCATCAGGGGAGTCAGTCTGGCTTTTATGCTTGAGTTGGCTGCTGGAAGAAGATGCTATTGTACTGCAATGTATAAACTTTGGAGGATGAAGGACAGGAGACTTAGAACGTCGACGACGCTGAGTTCTCACTGCTCCTCGTGAAGACTTCCTTGTAGACCTAAGAGGAAAAAAATACACAGGAAGATGTTGGGATACAGAGCCCTCTTAAACAGAACTTTAGAAGAATTGGAAACTTACCTCCTCTGAGATTTGAGTCTAAGGCCATAAATTTTCCCCAAGAGAAATTTCCCCCAGGAGATGTTATCTGCTTCCATATTCAAGCTGCCTAAGTCTTTGTCTCAAAAACTTCAACATCTTCGTATTAGCAAGCTATAGAAATAGGTGAGATAAGGGTAATTTTAATTGACTCACTTGGGATAAACAGCTGGTGGAGAACACCTGCCCTGTCCCAACCGCAGGCTTGGGAACCGTAACAGGAGATCTGGGGGAAGCACCTCACAAAGACAATTTAAACTGATGCTATAAAGCCTAAAGGTTGTGCCCTAAACGTGAATGCAGCTGCTTCAGTACCATTGTGAGGCTAATGCTACAAATTGCCACTGCGCCATTACTATTAAATAGGGCAGCAGATTTATGAATTGTTTCTATGACTGGTAACAGCTGAAAAAAACCAAACATTTAGAATCCCTGAGGTTTTCAGATACTGGACATACTATATAGCTACTTATAAAACATTTAAGTAAATGAAAGAACAGAACAAAGAAAAAATAGAGACTCAAAACTATCAAGCAAATTAGACAAAAGCATCAAACAGGACTCCAAGAAATAAAACATTTTATATTTGGAATTAAACTAAATGGGTAGCCTAAATAGCAGAACACAGTAGTCCCCTCTTATTTGAGGTTTCACTTTCCACAGTTTCAGGCACCCGTCAACTACGGTCAACAGTGGTCCGAAAATATGAAAAGGAAAATTCCAGAAATAAACAATTCATAAGTTTTAAATTGCACACCACTCTGAGTAGTGTCATGAAACCTTGTGATGTGCTACTCTGTACCATCTGGGATGAGAATCATCCCTTTGTCCCGTGTCTCCACACTGTATACATCACCTGCCCATTAGTTGCTCGGTAGCTGTCCTGGTTATCAGATCAACTGTTACAGTTTTGCAGTGCTTGTGTTCAAGGAACCCTTATTTTACTCAATAATGGCCTTGGAGTGCAAGAGTGACAATGCTGGCAATTCAGATATGCCAAAGAGAAGTCTTCTGCTTCTGCTATGGTTTGAACGTGTCCCCTAACAGTTCATGTATTGGAAACTTGGTTCTCAATGCAGCAGCGTTGAGAGGTGGGACCCTTGGGAGATGACTAGGTGATAAGGGCTCTGCCTTCATGAATGGATTAGGGTTACAGAGGGAGTGGTTTAGTTATCATAAGAGTGGGTCTGTTATAAAAGCTAGTTTGGACATCTCTTGTGAGCCCCCTTGCCATGTGATGCCCTTCACCATGTTGTGGCACAGCAAGAAGCCGCTCACTCGACACTGGCACCATGCTCTTGGACTTCCCAGCTCCAGAACTGTAAATAATAAATTTCTTTTCTTTAAAAAGTACCCAGTCTCAGGTACTCAATTACAGCAACATAAAAAGACAATTTTCTTTAAGTGTAAACATGAGAGTTTTTGACTTAATAAGGAAAAAAAAATCATATGCTGAGGTTGATAAGATCTACAGTAAACTGAATCTTCTGTCCATGAAACTGTGAAGGAAAAAGGAATTTTTGATCATTTTGCTGTTGAACCTCAAACTGCTAAAGTTACAGCCATAGTGCATGATAGGTCCTTAGTTACAACGAAAAAGGCAACAAATTTGTGGGAGGAAGACGTGAACAGAAACATGTTCCGACTGACAGCAAATGGGTTCAGTACTACCTGCAGTTTCAGGTATCCACTAGAGGTCTTAGAACGTATTCCCCCATGGATAAGAGGCGGCTACTGTACACACAGCTAAAGAATGAATTACTGAACTGGAAGATAAATCTAAATTATTTACAACAGAGGATAGTAAACTGCAGGCTATGGGTCAATCTGGCCCCTTACATGTTTCTGTACAGCCCACGGACACTGCTCTAGTGGGCTAGCACTGTGAGCCACAGAGACCAGACTGGGGTGCTCCCCTGCCCCGGTCCCTGTTCTCCCTGCCAGCCTTCCTGGTCAGTGGACACGTTGCACCACTGTCCAGGACCCACACTGGATACCATCTACATGTTGGGTCTCTGCTGTTGTCAACTGCTGAGCACTGAGCAGCAGAATCTCAGTTTGAGACTCAACTGGTGCTAGGATCTCTGGAGAAGAGAAGAGCATGGTGGGATCTTGATGTCACTGGGACAGAGTAAAACTGATCCTGGTGATACCCCTTACCCAACCACTCCCCTCGGGCTACTCATTTCATTCTGGGACTGTCTCAGCAAGTGAACACAAAGTGTGTTCACCAGCCAGAATGGCCTAACCCCAGGCAAACAGGGTAGGGTAAAAGTTTTCTCTCTCTTTTTTTTTTTTTTGAGACAGAATCTTACTCTGTTGCCCAGGCTAGAGTGAGTGCTGTGGCATCAGCCTAGCTCACAGCAACCTCAGACTCCTGGGCTCAAGCAATCCTCCTGCCTCAGCCCCCTGAGTAGCTGGGACTACAGGCATGTGCCACCATGCCCGGCTAATTTTTCCTATATACTTTTAGTTGGCCAATTAATTTCTTTCTATTTTTAGTAGAGACGGGGTCTTGCTCTTGCTCAGGCTGGTCTTGAACTCCTGACCTTGAGCGATCCGCCCGGCTTGGCCTCCCTGAGTGCTAGGATTACAGGTGTGAGCCACCGCGCCCGGCCAAAAGTTTTCTCTCTTATATAACTACTTACATAATTTCCATGGATTTGGCCTCTTGGCCTCCAAAGCTAAAATATTTACTATATAGCACTTAACAAAAAAAGTGTGCCAACAGGCAATACAGAGACAAGGATTTGGAAAAAATGTAAAAATTAAGAGAGATGGAAGACAGAACAAGTCTGTAGTCTCCGAAGGAATGTATACAGAGAATGGAGGACAGTGTTTTTTGAAGAGCTGATGACTGAGAAATTTTCTGAGTGATGAAAGAAGAGAATCTATAAATACAGGAAGTACACTGGAGCAAGATAAAAACAAATCCACATCTAGACACATTGTAACAAAACTGTAGAATAGCAAAATCACAGGAAGATCTTAAAAGCAGCCAGAGGCTAATCAGATTATTTCCAAAAGAACAACAGTTAGATTGAAAGTAGGCTTTTAATATCAACATGATGAACATGAGGAAGCCAGAAGACGATGAATTGTACCTTCAAGTGCTAAGAAAAAAATAACTGCCAGCCGGGCACAGTGGCTCACGCCTGTAATCCTAGCACTCTGGGAGGCCAAGGCAGGTGGATCATTAGAGCTCAGGAGTTCGAGACCAGCCTGAGCAAGAGCGAGACCTCGTCTCTACTAAAAATAGAAAGAAATTAGCTGGACAACTAAAAATAAATAGAAAAAATTAGCCGGGCATGATGGTGCATGCCTGTAGTCCCAGCTACTCAGGAGGCTGAGGCAGGAAAATTGCTCAAGCCCAGGAGTTTGAGGTTGCAGTGAGCTGTGATGAAGCCACTGCACTGCACTGCACTCTAGCCCAGGCAACAGAGCAAGATAGTCTCAAAGGAAAAAAAAAAACCTACTGATTTTTGTCTTTGTTAAAAGCCTGCATGGTAAAATCAAGACTAACTACTAAAAGAATATAAACAAGTGTACAATTTCCAAACAAGCAGAGGGAAAAAAACAAAACCCTGTCAAGCCATTTTTAAAATAAATTTTTAAATTAAAAAAAAATTTGTTTCAATTCCTGGGAAAAAAGGAAAGGTAGAAAGAAAAAAGAAAAGAAAATAAGAAAAAGCAGGAGAAATAACAAAGTAAAATGGCAGAATCAAGTCCGAATACGTCAACAATCAAAAAAGTAAATGCACTCAATTCAGCAATTAAAAAGCTGAACAGAATGAATAAAACAGAACACAATAAAACCTAGCCATGTTATTTTCATGAGACTATCTAAAACTTGAGAACGCAGAATGGTTGGGAAAAAATAGAAAAAGATACACTAGGCAAACACTAACTAAAAGAAAATTGGATTAGCTATATTAATTCCAAAGTAGACATTAAGACAAAAGCCATTATGAGGGATTAAGAATGTCACTACACAGTGTAAGGTTCAATTCACCAGGAAGAAAACATTCTAAACTTGAATGAACCTAGGCTATATGAACCTAACAAAATAACCTCGAAATATATAAAGCAAAAATATAAAACTTAAATATAAAATACAAAAACATACAAATTCACCCCATGGGAGAGATTTCACCATCTCAATTATTGACAGGTCAAGCTGACAAAAAAATTGAAAAAAGATTCAAATAACACATTTAAAAGCCTGATTTAATGGACCATAGAACCCAAGAACCCATTCTTCTCAAACACATGTAGAAAATTTATAAAAACTGACTACGGACCAGACCAAACAGAAAGTCTCAGTAAATTCACAGCTGAGAAGAATGGGTCCTTCTCTTGATAGTTGGGTCTTGCGTTTTACTTAACAACCTATTCTTTCCGGGACACTCAGGAAAGAAAATTCAATAATATTTTAAGGTATTGGGATAAAATTCATCTCAATAAAAAGCTCTTACCCATGCCAACTGTCTTTAGATGCACATGTGGTTTTAGATTTGGTATCGTCTGCTGCTGTTCTGACTGATGCTCTGACACTTGTGCCTTCTCCAACCGACAGAGATGCTATGGACCTGAAGACAAGAACAAAGTTTATTGTTATAGAAAATGTAAAATGATGATTTTACATTGATTTGGCTGTCACCAAATCAAATAAAACTATTATCGATGCCTTAATTTTCTTTCTAATTGGGTTTCTCAAAAATTGCTCAGCATTTAGTGTAAATTTTCCTCCAAAACCAAATTCGAAGGATCCCTAAAAGCCCATGGTTGCAAAAGCATAAGCCAAAGAACGATCTGTAAGTATAACTAGCAGCACGATATAAACAGACTTGTAGGCTGTTTCTCTGGGGCAAATTAGGCCTTATGTCCAGAGAGAATGCTAACACTGACTGCTTATTTTATGCAGGCAAACTAGAGCCATGAGCACTAAAAATAGAAGCTTTAGGAGACTCAATCTAACTTAAAAATGAATACATTTTCAATTATTATACAACTTTTAGAAACATTCTAATTTTTATAACTAATAAATGTGAAATATTACTGAGTTAAATCTTTGTGGTCTAAAATTACACAGGTAACATGGATTCCCAGTAAAAAACATGAAAAAATTTAAAAGAGAGAAAAAGAAAATCATCTACAATCTCACAACCCAGAGACTGTCAACTTTTAACATTTTTGTGTAAATCCTTCCAGACATTTTCAATACATACACAGGACACCTAATATATATGCCATGGTATTGACAAAATCCTTTAGAAAGAGACACTAAATCTAGTTAAGTAAAAAGATGTTCACTGAAACATACAATAAAAAGTAACTGGGAATAACCTAAATATTCAACAATGGAAAAATACTGTATTATATAAATTATGGCACATCTATACAATAGAATATCAGGAATTTATTAAAAACTAAGTATACAAAGAACTTTTAATGATATGGTAGAATGTTTATATTAAATAATATTAGAAGAAAACAGCATAAATACCTATACATACATCATGATATCAACTATGTAAAAAAAAGTACAGGGTATCAGGTACAGATGGTCTAGATGTAATAGCAGTTACAGTAAATTGTAATTCTTTCTTATCTTTTTTTGCTTTTAGAAAGTTTTCTATAATAAGCATATATTATTTTATAGTCAGATAAAAAGGATTGTTGCTTTATAATAAATATATAGAGATTTGTCCTGATAAGATAAATACCATTAGGAATCAAAAACCTGTTGAACAGGATCATGCTCAATGCCTGACAAAGCTTGGTTAGTTTATGAGTCAGTCCCTCAGATGTTCCATTTTTAAACCGGCAACAATATGAAACAACTAGCAATGTGTGCTGCACTATACAAGTCTATTTTGCTTAGTCATGGTAATGACTCACCCCTTGTACTTTTATTTGGTTTTCTCAAATGTTCTCTACTGTTCCTTCTCTTCCCATAATTTTATTCAAGGTAGATCACAGCTACAAATATATGATTTTTGACCATATATTGTACAAATACTTTGAAAGATTTTTTTATGTTCCAAGTAGTTTTTAGGGGTACCAAAATGGCTTAATTTTACATTTAAACTTCTTAAAACATCAGGAAAGAAGTCTGTGTATCAAGAGTTACTTACATAAGTTTACACACTGAGAAATACATATGTATATGTGTGTACATATGTACAAGTATTCTCTTGATTTAAAAAAAATTATTTCTATACAAGAAATCACAAAGGAATAAATACACTGCGACTACAACCTGGAACTGATTCTGTGCTTTGTTTCTGTTTCCCAAAATGGCTTATCAAAGTCCTGATATGAAATGGCAAGATGACCATACTGGAGAACCACTGGGAAGAAAAGTACTTTTTTGGAGTACCATAGAAGCAAATGTAAGCACCTGTAACATCTGTGCAAATCTATGAGCATAAATCTTCCCATTTGGTAGGCCAAAAATAATTCTAGGAATAGGCAGACAGCTGTAACAATTTCTATGTAATTTTTACTTTATGCTAGGTACTGCATATTGTCTTGACGGTACCATATAAAGGAATGGATAAGAGCACAGGTTCTGGAGAGAAATTATCTAGTTTCAAATATCCTGGCTCTGCAACTTTCTACCAATTTGACCTTTAGCAAGTGACGTAATTTGTGCCTTAATCTATAACGAGAAATGACAGTAGTATTTATCTTCTAAGGTGGCTGGAAGATAAATAACGTGCACAAAGTACTTAATCCAGTGTTGAGGGCATAGCTTATGAGCAATAAACATTAGCAATTATTAATATTACTTGTGGAATGTTATACTCTACACCTCCAGCGTTTGGTTTCCATTCGTGAAAAGAAAAATTGTTATATCCATTAAAATTTTGAGATTTCTTTTGGTTTGGGGCAAAGAACTGGGGTGAGAAGAGTCTTGTACAGAACATTTTGAAATGGTAAAATATTAACATTCAGACAGCAGCTGGTCTGCAGGTGCTCTAATTAGTTTGACCAAAGGATCCAAGATTATTGATCTCAGTGACAGAACCCTACTGAATAGAGGTTTCCATAGTGATAGACTCAGCAATCACAGACCATGAAATCGACAATGTCTTCACAGATTTCTACTGAGCCAATTCACTTTTAGTGAAAAATACTGTCATTCCCTTGAGATGTATGAGGAAATCCCTGATGGGACATTGCTTGATAATCTTTGATTAAAAAGAGAAGGAGAGACTCTTCCTCAAAGGTAAAGAAAACCAAAACACCCAACCTTGGAGTACAAATGAGCTGCTATTTTTCAAATTTATCAGGAAAGAGTTTCTTTTTAAAATAAAATAATACTGTACAGAAATTAATAGAATGTCACACTATCAGCATTTACATCTTCTAAGAATGAGAAATATTAAAAGAGGAAGAACTCTTTAGGGAAAAGGGACTACTTAAAATTAGTAAATAAATAATTCTAAATAATATATTATACATTTAATTACCCTGATGCATCCACTCTTAATTTCTTGAAAGCAGTTTGTAGACTCTCCTCCTCTCCATCCTTGGCTTCAGATTTCATTGTGAAAGTTTTTACACTACTATGGATGTTCCGGTTAATACTAAAAAAGAAAAATAAGATGAACAAAGTGAAAACAGGTGCGATCAAAAGGCATAGCTTTTGTGAAAAATACATATTCCTGATACTATTAGGCAAAAAAAGCAATTTTTTATTTCTAAAAGGAAGTTTAAGTGTAGATAATTAGGACACTATAGGCTTTAAGCAATGAAATGATACAGAAAATGGATATGTATTATGACAGAATTTCAATTCTCCAAACACCTGATGCCAATATTCTACCACACAGTTTTGGAAACTAGATCACCTGAAATCTTATGTTTCAGTATACTTTCTAACAGGGGGGAAAAAATCTCCTCAGTTGGTCTACAAACCTATGGACAAAATGACTTTTACATCAGAAATAAAAGGAAAAAGCTCAAACTAGAGCACTCCAATTCTTTAGAATGATACTAAATATTTGCCTAGTCTAACTCTAAGAATTCCAATTAAGTGTAACTTCATGACACATGATAGCATATCTCTAAAGCAATCCTGACACAGGTATCAATATTCATGAATACGTGTTTTAGAGAACAAGATGTTACCACTGTTAAAGCAGAATTAGAAACTTATTTCAATGATTATTGATTTTAACACTGCCTGTAAGACTCACTGGTTTTTTTCATAGCTTTGAATACTGTAATTATTAAACAAGAAAGAAAATAAATAAACTAAGTGCAACTCAAACAAGATAAAGAATTTTTCTTTAGCCAAAAGAAAGAGGTAGAAAGAAAAAAAAATTACTGTTCTATAGATGCACCTTTAAATGATCTCTTTTGTTTAACCGAAGTTTTCCATTTCTTCCACCCTAATTTTTCTATATAAACAAAGAAAGGCGGATGAAGGACTAACGAAAGTGACAAGGAACACAACAAAGAAGTCTGTTAATAAATTGAATTTAGTCAATTAATTCTGTTAGCCTGTTCTGACTAAATTCTGTGTTTAGTCTGTTAATCTTGAATTTAGTTATCTCCAGATTAGTTTTTCACTCAGGGTAATTAGTAGGTACCAAATCCCAAACAAAAAATGAGCAAACTACTATCTATAAACATACCACAGGGAATCATGAAGAAAAAAAAGTAAAACAAAAAATAGAAGATAGAAAATTGTTGTACAGAGGATTCACTTCACTTCTTTATTTCTAAGCTATTACCCCGAACCCCATCCTCCCACCCGGTGGCACTCTCAGAGGGAGCAGTGCCTCTCTTTGGACCCCTGGGTCCTCTCTGATTCCGTATCTGCTCATTCCTCAGGGGTGGATTTGATGTAATTGTGAGACCTCCACTATTCCAAAGGTCAAAGTGTCATAACTGCAAAATAAAGAGACAAAGAATCAAGATGTTTCACTCCATTTATTTAATTATATGTAGAAGTTAAGGTATTTTAGGTAGAGCTCTCTGAAAAACACTGAAAACAGTCTCAAACGAATTCAGCCAGCTTTCACCTCAACTTAACACAAAAAATTTAAATACACTCTCCACACATACTTTGCTGGTTTATTTAACTAGTACTTGAACATGAAGACACATTATCCATACTATCCCATACTTCACCAGTCTCTAATTCAATTTAGAGCAGGATCCTCTCAAATACACAATGATGTGTCCTATATACCTGGGGGGAGGAGTGAGCAAAGACCACTCATTCTAATATTTCGAAGCTCCACAGCCTCTAAAAGAGTACTACCGCATGTTGTAAACACATTCTTCCTGCTGCCAGAACTAAATTAAAATTTGATTTATAGTTCTCAATTACCTTATAAGGTTAGTCAAATGCTCAGCCCTTAAAGAGTTAAAAAATCATCCGAGCCAGTCTCCCCAACCCACAGACCCCAATACAATCCTCAATCCTCAATCCTCTTTAGGCCTCTCTAGAAATCAGTCAATATTTAAGCAAGCATCACATCTAAATATACACTGCTGAATTCTATAGGTAGAAAGTCATTCCTTCCACAAATGTTTACAGAATTTCTACCATGAGTGCAGCACTAGATCCTAGGAATAGAAGCCTGTGAACTCCATTTCTGTAAGGACTGAAATCTCATTCCTGACCTCCAGGAGCTGACACTATAACACTGTGCTAAGCTTTGCACCCACATATGCAACTTTTAATTACACAGTGCTGTCTTAACAGCATGGCTGGTGAGCACTCTAAATGTTAATACAAACTTAGTTAACATTCTAAAAGATGTGGCATCTAAACAACAAAAGAGACCAAAATAAAAATCTGGCTACAGACTAAAGCTTTAGAAATGAAGTTCTGTGTAAACATTTTCGGACTTCCAGGATTTTGATTACTCACCCTTTTTTCCAGTTATTTTAACCCAGAGCAAAGGTGAGTCTTAGGCATTGCCTTAAGTACTAGATTAGAGCCGTGTTTGTAATTACAAAAAGCTTATGCTCTTCTGTATTCATAGCTTCCCATTCACTCCAACAAGAGCCATACAACTCACTCCACACAACAATTGGTTTGTCCTTCTTCATTAACATCAAAATTGTGGGAGACATTCTTGCCCTATTCACGGCAGTAACTTCTCGTTGAACCAATCCCCAAAGAGACAGAACTTTTAAAGGCCCATTAGAAGTTACTCTGAATTAAGTAAAATCCCACAGGGCAATTTAACTTTGCCTCGGATTTTCCCCAACCTTTCAAAAAAGGTAAGTTCTTCTAAGATTCTCCATAAATAGGGCAAATTCCTGGGTTTTCTCTTTCTACGAATAGCATGTGTCACAATCTCATTTACATCTTGCCATTTCAACCAAGACCTCCTTGAACCTCAAGCTTAGGTCTACATTGCCAGGACTCTTAAAAGACCTGAGAACGATAAACAAGGGATCCGCGCGTAAGCGTGTCATCACAATGTTAAAGATTTCAAAACTTTCCCAGACCAGCAGGCAACGTGGAGTCTGGGGAAGAAAACCTGGCCCAGCAACTCTCGAAGAGGTAAACAAGACCGAGTCGAAACAATCGGCTTCTAGGACAAAAAAACGCATTCACATCTCTCCCTCTACACACCCACTCACACTCGCAGTACTACAGCCGAAACACCGTGTTAATTCTTTTCGTGCAGAATCGGGACCTGTCGCGGTTCAACAGGATCATGGGAAAAGGTCAAAACTTGGGGGGACACGGAGCGTAGGGACAACGCCGAGCGGGGAGCTGTCCAGGGGCTCTGCCCGCCCGGGGTCTCCAGTTGGAAAGCTGCGCCCTCAGGAGAGCCCTCCGGCCACAGTGAGTGGCCGGAGTGGAGCCAAGGCTCAAGAGATGCGGGAGGAGAAAGGAGAGAGGCCGAAGAGGCAGCCAACGAGAACGGCGCTCAGAGGCAAGCGGGAAAGGGCGGGAAGGGGCAAAGGGCGGCCGGGGAAGGCGAAAAGGGAAGCTACGGCTGGGCGGGAGACCGCGAAGGAGCGGGACCGGGCGGGGGCCGCGGGAGGACAAGAGGGCGGGCAGGGGGGAGAAGAGAGCTCAGGCAGGGCCAGGCCGCAGAGGACGAGGGGGCGCGGAGAGGCCCAGGCCCGGCCCAGGCAGTCGGCGCCGGTAGACGACGCGACTGGAGGCAGGAGGGCCCAGACGAAGCCGCCCGCGGCCAGGCCGGGCGTGGAGGCCGAGACGCGGTGCGGCGGCCCGTCCCCATCACGTCAGGACACTCACCTCCTCGCAGCTGCGGCGCTCCGGTGATCCCGTCCAGTCAGTTCGGATCGTCTCTTCCCCGATCGCGGCGCCTGACTGACCCGGATCCAAACCCGCGGAGGGGTCGGCCCGCGCCTCCGGAGTCGCACTGCGCCTGCGTCACTCCGGCACGCACCCCACCCCCTGCTCATGCTCCTCCCACCCCAGTGAGTCGGCTGCGCGGCCGGCGGCGGCTGCGCAGGCGCGGGGCGGTGGCAGCGCCTGGCAAACGCCCGGCACCCTCCCTCTCGGCAGCACGTGCGCCGTACGTCATTTCCTGTTATTCTTTTCTGTCCCTGCTGCCTCCCGCGTGGTTCGCTCTGGACCCGCATTTGGGGCGTGCCTGCTTCCTCTCGGTCAGGTGAGTGAGTAGGCGTTATTTTTCGCAGTCGCCGACTGCCTCAACTTCGCGGTGTCTCCTTGTGCTTAGTCCTCTACCTGGAGTCACCTAGGCAACGGAATTCCGGGTGTGAGGACGGGATCTGGAATCTTTATCGCAGTGTAGCCCCGTCTAAGCGGTTGGCTTGATGCTAGAATCTGGACCGCCTGCGACATCTCTCGGGCTCAGACAGCAGCCCTCTGCTCCTAGCGTCTATCAGGTCCTGCACAGAAGCGAGGAGGTGTTGGATATGGTCAGGGCCATGAATGTGAGGCCGGAATTGGAGTTGAATTGAAATGCTCGCTTTTGAGGTCTCTGTTGTTTGACTTGAGGCAGCTGCTTTTCTCTCTCTGGGCCTCAGTTTCTCCATCTTGTATGTGAGAAAGTTGGACTGTATCAGCGAATCAGTCTTTTTCAGGCGTACACTCCTTTGAGAATGTGCTGAGAATTAGAGTCTCTCTAGCCAGAGAAAGACTCGTATACACCAAATTTTGCAAAAAGATTTAGGCAGTTCGCCTAAGTAGGTGATTTTTAGGGATCTTTTCATTTCTGTGATTCTGAAGGTTGCTCAAATGGCAGGCAGGAAAGGGTGATCTGTGCAACCAGCTTCCACCTCCTCCAGCACTAGGACTGGTTCTATTGATCTAATTGTGCCTCTCCTCGCCTGCCACTCCCCTTCTCCAAGTCTACATTTCTCAAAGCTTCATGGGAAAAGATGGCTTTCCTCAATAGAGGTGGCTAGCGTTGCTTCTGGCCCAGCCCTAGAGTAAGGATTTTTCCAGGAACCAAAACAGGCCCCTCCCACCCCTTTTTTCAATGCCTTAGGTATAGTCAACTAACTAGATAGGCTGCCAAAGATAGTTTAGCTATGTCAGCTGAACTACAGCCGGGCCTTGGAATGCCTGGCCTGTGTCAGGAAATGAAATCTACAACTTACTGTATATGGTTGTTAAATATAAAGCACTTAGTCCTGGGTAAACATTTTAAATTCTTTTTATTCATACCAGAGGCTCAATAACTGGCAGGGGTGAAAGAAAACTATTAATTGAACTTAATTATGATAATAATAATGGCTGTCCTCTACTGAGAAACAGGTATGAACATATTCTTTCATTTAATGCTCCTGTGATCTTACACATTCTGCAGATGAGGATGACTAGGACTCATCGAGATTAGATAGCTTGTTATAACTTCCCTTGTCTTGTGTCACACAGTGCTATTAAATCGGGATTTAAACTGTCTCAAAAGCCTGTTTATCCATGTTTGTCCTTCTCAACAATTTCTTGGAAAAGAATAAGAAAGAGGAAAATATGATTTTTTTCTCAGACCTTGCCAAGTGAATTGCATCAAAACTAAATAGTGTTTTTAAGCTTCCATTTCAAAATACAACTTCAGATAAAATCCCATACATCCTGGAGAGCAAGGACTGTATCTAGATCACTATTGAATTCCCAGATCTTAACACATTCCTGGGGGTTAGTAGATGTGCAATACAATTTTGGTGAATTCTCATTTTACCTGATTTCCACCTGTTATAACATTAAATACTAATATCTAAAAAGTTGAAGTATTTCATTTTTTGTAAGCACATCTCCATCATAAAGTTGTGATGGAGAATGTGACTCATTACTCAAGGAGTACTTGGAAGATGAGAATCTCTTGGGAATGCAAAGTCTTTTAACTCACACACCCGACATGGCCTGAAGTTTTAAGTCATTATATGTAGGATTGGTTCACTGTGTGGTATATCATGACTCGGAATGAGTTAGAGAAGCCACAAAACATATCTGCGTGAACAGAAGCCAGACCTGCCTCCTGTTCCAGCAACACAGGATCATTTTAGCCATGGGAAAAAAACCTGAACTTGTGTGTGGACTTTATATTCAGGAAATTATCTTGGTATTGACTTAATGCACATAATAATGCCATTTAATTTAAAAGCTATGGTAGATGTAAAATTCCTCTAACAATGCTTCCTTCTTGTTACGGGTGTCTTATAAGTTACTAAATAAACTTAATCCCATCATGTATACTGTAAAAACAATCAATTTATATAGGAAGATAAGTTTTTGTTTTAAAATATAACTCTGAAGAAGACAAGGTCACAGTCTTAAATTTATTTCCCTACCAATATGACTGCCATCCTACGAGTTGGTAATCTGGGAAAGCATTCTTATCTTTTAAGGCTCAAATAATTTAATTTGTTCTTTACCTTGATGTAATTTTTAGAATGGCTTTGGGATAGATAGAACGTAGTGATAATAGTTATGATTTGTGTATTGATTTACAACTGTTCATTTAATCGTCATAACCAACTTGTGAAACAGGTACTTTTATTATGTCCTGGAGAAACTAGGGCTCAGAGCAGTTAGATAACTTGTCCAAGGTTACACAGCTTGTAAGTAGCGGCACATGGATTCTAATCTAAGCAGTCTGACTCCACACCACCTGCCTGATTGCTGAGTTACACTGCTTTTCTTAGCCTACCCACACCCACCTCCCATACACACCCAACCAGACCAGGGACACCTGTTTTCCCCTTGGAAACACCAGTGGGCTTGAGGAAATTAGCTGCTCAGGGCCTGGCACTGTGTCTAGCCACACTTGCCTTGTGTGTCTTTGAACCTACCAGACATATTTCCCTCTCAGGTCTTTTGCATTTCATATTTCCTTTGCCAGAACAATATTTACTCACAACTCATCTTTTCATTAGAATCCCTGCTCACATCATCTCCCCAGAGGGGCCTTCCCTGGCTACCCCAGCAGCCCCCTCTACTTTGTAGCCCTTTCTCCTGCTTTGTTTTTCCTTATAGCACTTACCACTGCCTGACAATGCCTGTTTATTATTTGGGCCCCTCACTGGAATATAAGCTACCTGAGGACAGGGACTTTATCTCTTTTCTTTAGCACCACTTTTTTTAATTGAGTCTAAGCTGCACATTTTCCCACAACTTAGCACTCTTAAAATCTGGATGTGTCTTATAATCGGCAATGTGTCCTGGTTTAATGGTAGTATTTTGTTTCTTTCTTAATTGTACCTACAACAAATGGTAAGTCTTTAAAATGATGATGTCTTAGAGTTGATGAAAATATAGTATATCCCCAGGGCCTAAACTCTTGTGCGGCACATAGTTGGCACTCAGTAATTACTTATCAAAGAAAAGCACTGAGTGTTCACTGTGTGACGGAAACTATTTAAATATTTTTAATCCCCACAGTCATCCTGTTATGAAATACTTCCTGTCACCAAGGCAGTGTGGCAGTGGAAATTAAATGTATGTTGCTCATTTTGGAAGGCTGGGGCAGTGAAGAGAGCTGTGGCCAGTGGCTCTGCTCAGCTGTGGGACCACCGTGTGTCAGGTTGCCTCTTGTGTCCTCAGTTTCCGCTCGTTCTTTCTGCAGACTTTAGTGAACACTTGCTGCTTGCCTGGTGCTGTGCAGAAGTGCTCGGGGAGCTGGTGGTCTAGCCAGAGAGCCCCAGAGTCAACAGAGCACAGGGTGTGGTGTGGGCACCTGGGAGGGTTGCCGAGCCCCCTCTGGAGGTGCAGGGCGGTGTCTCGGAGAAGCTGCTGGGGACATTTGGAAAGTCAGGGGCTGCTTGGGCAGAGGGAGGGGATGAACAAGCCTGGAAAGCGAGGCCAGGCCAGCTCAGGGAGACAGTCAAGTTAAAGAGCTTGGAGTTTATCCCAAAGGTCATGAATGATTTTCAACAAAATGGTGATGTCCCAGTTAGCAGTTGATATTCTAACAGCCTCTTAGAAAGTAGCTGGGGAGGGGGAGGGGAATGTAAAAGCAGCCATTTAGAAGGCACTGGAAATAATCTGGGGGAAGGCCGGACCTGACACCTGGGCTGAAGGACAGTGAGTTTGCTGAGCAGGGATGTCTCCGTAGGTGGCCCCACTCACTGAGGGAGGAAATCCAGGAAGAACAAGTCTGGGGAGTAGGGGAGAGTTTACTTTCAGATATAAGGAGTTTGAGGTGCTGATGAAAGCAGGAGTCAGGTCATGAAAGGTCCTAACGACCATGGCAGGGAATTTATCCTAAGGACCATGGGGGTCGTAGGAGAGAGAAGAAATGGCTGGATTTATTTTAGGAAGATTATTCTGGTCTCAGTGTGACCTGGCACAGTGAGCCAGGCCTAAGGTAGCAGTAATCTAGAGAACAGGTGGCCATAGTATTGAGGACAAGTTAACACATTGAAAAGTTGTATAGATGACGCTTTGGCGAGAGAGTAAATGTGAACACGAGGGGCAGCGAGTCAATATTTTGCCTTCTGCTTTGCGCAGCCAAAGGGATATTACTGCCTGTCTAATAAAACTCCACTAAATCCAGTTGACAGCAAACAGAGAAAGAACATTTAAATGGAGGAAGATAATAGCTAATACTAGCTCTTAGTGTGTGTTAGAAAACTCATTTTAATTCTCACAAAAATCCTATAAAACCACCATTATCTTCATTTTTCCAGATGAGGAAACTGAAGGAAAGAGAAGTAACTCACCTGAGGTCACACAGCTAGTAAGTGGCAGAGCTTGAATTTGAGCCTAGGCTGCCAAGCTAGAGTTGGTGCCGTCACTGCCTTGCCATGCTGAGATAGCTCTAAATGACGAGCTCAGGTGGGACATACCGAACTCGAGAGATCTGTGGGGCAGCTGTGTGGAGGTGTCCAGGGGACAGGAAGATACACGGGTCAGAAGCTCAAGTGGGAAATTGGAACTGGGAGTAGAGACTGTGGAGTCTGCATACAGGTGGCCTTGCAGCCACAGGAGGGGATGAGGAGCCCCAAGGAGAGGGTGGGAAATCCTAGGAGGAAAGGGTCAAACACAAGCATCCATCCCAGTTGTGGGAGGATATTTTTCCTTCTGTGAATTCTCATCTGGCTTACAGATCATCAGTCAACACTGAGTCCATCTCCTTGAATTTTTTTTTTTTTAATTTTTTGTAGAGACAGTGTCTTGCTGTATTGTCCAGGCTGGTTTCCAACTTCTGGGCTCAAGTGATCCTCCTGCCTTAGCTTCCCAAACTGCTGGGATTACAAGCATGAGCCCCCCGCACCTGGCCCATTGCTCCCGAATTTGATCAGCTCTGGGTACCCTGACAAAGTAGAGTTCGTGGACCCACAACCTGGGTTATGGTTGTAACCTACCCTGGATAGTGGTAATCCTTAATCCTCCCCACTGTCTTCTCCCAGAGGTTCTACTTGGTGTCCAGTTGATTTCACTGGGCATCTTTTTTGGCAAAAATCTATAATTAAAGAGCCTCTAGCCCCTCTGTCCACCACCTGTCAACCTTGTCAGTGCAGGGCCCCTCTCTGTCTCTAGTACTCTAGTAACACTTCACTTAGGACTTCTTCAGGTGCCCCCTCAAGTTATTTTTTAGCCTTTTAGCCATACATTCCTTGTGTCTCCAGCTAAATTCTAAATTTCTGGAGGACAGAATACATTTATATTACATTTTTTTTCCCTTGCCTTCCCGTACCCCGTAGCCCCTGTTCCCATGGCACTTTACATGTAGCCCATCAGCACAGGGGCTGCGTTTTGTGTCCGTCCCTGTACCCAGCGCAGGGTCTGCCACGGTATGTACTGAATTAGTGAGTGCGCCAGTGAGTCCATCTGTCAGTCGCTCAGTGAACTCAGGACATCCATTTGCCTGCTGGTTTTTTAGAGCCATGACTGAGAACTGTGGACACCTTTGACAGGCAATTTGAGCATCAGGGCCTTTCACACCAGTCTCTCTCTCTCTCTCTCTCTCTCTCTCTCTCTCTCTCTCTCTCTCTCTCTCTCTCTTTTTTTCTGCGGGGAGAAGGTGGTGGGGAGGGAAGGAAATAGGTAAGGGCTGGGGAAGTGGGGATTAGTTTCCCTTTCTTGTCATTCTCTTCATAGCCCCAAAGCTACTGTGGCCTGTTATTTTGGTAGTTGCTTTCCTGAAGTGTTGGGGAACAGAATGGGGAGTGAAGGACTCTGTGACGCCTTGGTAAGTGACCTGTTATTTTGGTAGTTGCTTTCCTGAAGTGTTGGGGAACAGAATGGGGAGTGAAGGACTCCGTGACGCCTTGGTAAGTGACCTGGCCATGCCTCTCTGTGCGGGTTCCCATAAAGTCTGCAGCAACTTGAATTCTGAGACTCCAGTTAATCCTCAAGAACTCTGGAGGTGGGGTCAGGGGTCGGGGTGTCTTCCTGGTAGCTACTGGTCACCAGCAGAGGGAGCCCTAGGGTTGCAGGTCCTCTTGCCTTAACTGTGACAAAGCCTCACTGTGGACTGTCACACTGTTGAAGACCAAGTCTGTGAACCGCTTGTCTACTCACTCAAATTGCCATTCGTTTGAACTCTGCAGTTTGAACTGCATGATGACATCACGAAGGTGTTAAGGCTAAAATGTAGAATCAAGTATAGCTACAAAAGAAAAGAATCTTTGTGAGTACTGAGGACAGCCTCTGGGGTGCTGGTAATATTGTTTCTTGATGTTGGTTATAGGAGTGTGCGCTGTAGCAGTATATGTACGTTTTCTGTGTGTATATTTAAACTTCAATTAAAAGTTTTAAAAACTTAAAAAATAAAAATAAACCCCTATATGTATGCCACAAGATAGATACTAGATTAGTGTGAGTTCTTTCCCTGCGCACACATAACAATTGTTAACCTTATCTGAGTCACAGGATCCCTTGGGAAAGCCACAAAGCCCAGGTTAAGAACTTTTGCAGCAGGAGGAGAGAAAAAATGAGCAAAAGACACATAGATGGTTCATAGAAAAAGAAATACAGATGGCTGTTAAACTTATGAAAAGATGCTCAACCTTAATCTTCAAAAGATAAGTACTTATGAAAAGTACACTAAGATACCATTGTTAACCTATCAGATTGGCAGAAATCCCAGACACGCTGACACTCTGGATGGGGGTGGAGGTAGGGGTAGGTGGGGGGTAGAATAGGCAGCAGGCCCTTTGATACATTGCTGGAGGGATTGTGAAATAGGCAGCCCTGTTGACTGGTAATATCCACCAGAATTACAAGTCTAGGAATCTACCCTGTAGATGACATTTGTACATATATGTAATAGCTTATGTAAAAGGTTATCCATTGCAACATTGGTTGCAATAGCAAAAGATTGGAAACAACTCAAGTGTCCATCTGTAGAGGACTGGGCAAAAAGTGGTACATACACAAAGTGAAACACTGTGTAGGGGCGTAAAGGGGCTGAGTAAATTCACAGCTAATGGTGCAGAGCACACTGTCTGGGCGATGGGCACACTTGGAGCTCTGGCTTGGGCAGTGCAAAGGCAACATATGTAACCAAAATGTATCCCCATAATATTCTGAAATTTAAAAATTAAAAACACCATAACTAGAAAAAAGTTTGAGGAAGCTCTGTGTGCACTGAGGAAAGATACCTAAAACATGTAATAGTGAAAAAAGGATGTACAGCTGAGAATATATTAATATATTTGTTTTGCCTGTATGTGCATGAAGAAACACTGACAAGATGGACAAGAAACTAAGAGAAGGGTTTCAGAAATGGTGGGCAGGCAGGAGAGGCCAGACTTCTTAATATGTACCATGTGTTCTAGACTTTTGAATCATGTCAGTGTATTACCTGTGCAAAACAAAAAATTTAAGGAGCCCCTGCTCTAAAGCTGTTGAGTTAAGCCTTTAAGCATTCATAAATTATTACATCTGCCCAGCTGCAGAATGCCTGGGTTTGGATTTTCGGTTTGAATTACCTGTGTCGTGGTAAGAGTCTTCAATTTACTCGACATTGGAACTATTGTGTCACGGTTTCCTGGCTCAGCCTAACTCTCATGAATTCTTTCCTTGCCCTACGTATGCTCTGACCCGATCTTCCCCCTCAAGTGTTGACTCTCAACTGTTACTGTTCAAAGTATATCTTCATTCTCTGCTTATGCATTCATGAGCATCTAATTGTGCTTGAGGGAAAAAGAAAAAGTTTCACCATAGAGGTGTGCCCAGAAGCCATTAGATATGAGATCTTGCTGTATGTCCTTGACCTTTGCTTGTGTCTATATCCCTTCTGTCCCCCTTCCTCCTCCTGTCTGAGACCAGCTCCTACTCTGACATCACATCGGTTCCCATCTCTCCCACCTTCTCAGGAAACTCATGGCGTTTTCTGTACATGCTGATACACATTGTGTCTTCTCTCATATTTAAAAAAAAAAAGTGAAAACAAATGAGAAATGGAAACTCCAAAACCACAAGGCCCCCTTCTGCCCAGGTTTCCCCTAAAGCTCCTTTCCTTTTCTCCTTTCTCCCTGTTGGAGCCATAGTCAGTGTCTCTACTTTCTCTCCCTCCCTCTCTTGTCAACCTACTGCAACCAGACTCCTCTCCCACGGAAACACATCTTGCCAAAGTCATGAATAACCTCCTTTGCTGAATCCAGTGTCCCCGTCTCTTTATTACGTTGCTTGGGTTCCGAGCACTGCCTGACGCTGGACACAGCCTCCTTAACTGACGCTCCTTCCATCCTTTGTGGCCACTGCACGTGGGGATGTCCTCTGGGCCTCTCCTTGTCCATCTCCTTTGGAGACTTCCCCTGTCCATCTGCTGGTCTTTGGGGCCGCACCTCGGCTCTCTTCTCATCTCACACTCACTTCCTGGATCATCCTGGGTCAGAGAATATAGAAAGCAACTCTGACCTGCTTGAGTGAAAAAGGAATATACTGGAAGAATATCAGAAAACTAACTCAACAAAAGGAAAAGCTGAACAGCCAGGCCTTATCAGCCTGGGTACCAGACCAAGCCTTTTCCAGGTGCCAGCAGTCTCTGGGGCATTGCCCAGGGTGATTTGGTTTCATGCATTTTTGGTCCCAATGTGTCTTACAAGATTCAAATTCCTGGGAGAGAAGCTCTGATTGGGCTCCGTGGCAGGGGCACATTTTGCCCATTCCTACTCAGATGCAGAAACAATGCAACTTCTTCTTATCTCAGCTGATCTTACTTTCCTCTCAACCTCCATTCTCCCCACTGTAGGGGCATTTCAGTGTCTCCTGGTTTACAGCACTCTGTTTTGCATACATATTCAATAAGTCGGGATTTCTCCTGTCTCCCGTCAGCTTCCATTGTCTTGGGGTGGCATCTGGGCATAAGGGGGCGGTGGGCGAGCTCTATGGTTCAGATGCTGTTCTCTGCTCTTTGCTGGTCTTCACTGCCACGTGGCCACTCTGGGTTTGTCCCTAGCCATTATGGATTACGGTAGAACCCACCAAGATGGGGCTGACCTAATTTATTAGTAGTTCCTGAGCAGTACACTGACCTGTTTATAATCATGAAAATTGCCAGTGTCTGTAGTCGTGAGTGCCATTTGTGTGCCATGGCCCTCACAGCTTGTCACTGGGCCTTTCCTCATCCATCAGCCTTTCGTAGCACATCACTGGAGCATGTGCACACTTCCAGATCACCTGCATGGCACCCCACAGGCTAAGGGGCAGTGAGGAGCTGCTGTTGTCCAGCACACTGTCTCCCAGGGCTACTTTGACGCAACTGTGACATGGCCAGCGGGGGGTTCCTCTGAGAGGCCTGTGCTCAGGGAAGTGGGACACCAGTGTCCCCTAAACCTGTGTAGGTGCTTCTGAGCCCCACACAGAGGATTTGACCTTAGAGGAGGGTAGACCAGAGCACTTGAGTCTGAACTCTTGTCCTGCTTTTTCTCCTTGGTGGCACCAGAAGGCCTTTGTCCCTTCCTGCTTTTGGGGAGCTTGTCTTTAACCTTGTTCTGCATCATCTCCACACTGTGGCTTATAGAAAATCTCTGTCTTCTCATCCCCAGGTTGTTCTCTTGATCTGCAAAGGAAAGATTTGGAAATTAGGAAAACTTTTCCTCCCTCAACAAAGCCAGATTTTAAGAGTATCTCACTGTGGACTCAGGAAAATTTGAATTTAATGCTCGGAGCTGAGCAGTGGCTCCCCTAAGCAGCAAAGGCCATTGATTGCATGCCCGGGGCGCTGCATGCTAATGAGGAATTAGGAATCATCAGCCACAAACGTGCATTGGTTTATACGCCACGCTTTCCTTTCCACCTATCCTGGCAGATGTGCCCACTCACTGGGCGGCAGGGCACTTTGATCATCTCACCAAGCCTTTGGGAAAGGATGGGGTAGTTCTCTGAGGGGAAAAATGGGTTGCTATTACCCAAAGAAAGGAGTAGAGGTGAAGGACAAGCAGAAACAGTGGTGTCTTTCACAGCCTCAGGCCTGTCCGCTTGCTGTTCACGCCACATCTGTCTCCAGCCCATGTGTCTCCTCAGCGCCACACCTCTGTGTCCAGTAGTGTCCGCTTGTCCTACTAGTCATCTACATGAATGTCCCTCAAACACCCGGTGAAACGTGTTTCCAGTTGAGCTGGTTGTCTTCCCTCTAAGACTTGTCTTCTGGCCTTTCCTGGTCCCTTCCAATGTAATGGAATTTGATTTCCCTCCTCCCATCTGTCTGGAGCTTAGGTTATTTAATACTGCCCCCCCCCCGGTATTTTGGAAATATTTTAATGTGTTGATATTTTTGTAATAACCAATTTTAACAAAAGAAAAATACCCCTCTATGGAAAGTTTAGAAAATAAAGAAGAAAATTACCTGCCCTTCGGTCCCCGCACTCAATGATGTCCATTTTCAGCATTTTGTCGTAGTGTCACAGAGGGCCTGAGAGCCACAAGGGCGCTGCTGGAAGCCCTGCCTCCCTGTGCCCACACTTGCGTGGCCGTGGGCACACCGCCCAAGCCCCTGTGCCCCATTTACTACTCTGAATCATGGGAGCAATGATAGGACCTACCTTAGGGGGCAGGGAGAGGTGGAAATGAGTCATGTGATGGAACCCTGCCTGGCTCACGGCATCCAATAAGTGTCAGCTACTGCTATTATTACCATCATCATCATCATCACTATTTTAAATGTTTATAAACTATATATAAGTTTTATGTCCTGCTTTTTTTCATTTACTAAATATTGTGAGCATTTTTCATGTCACCAAATATTCCTTAAACATGATTTTCATGACTGTATAATCCATCATTTAAATATATTTATAACTTATTAATATTTTGTAGTTAACCATTCCTCTGTTTTTGGACAGTTGGGGAGTGTCTGTGTGTGTGTGTGTGTATAACTCTGAGCTGAACATCTTTGTTTGAGTATATACATACAAAAATGTGTGTGTCTACATCTGACCATGAGTCTGATTATTTCCTTAGAATAGATTTTACACCTAGAATTCCTATGTGAGAAGGTGTGAACTGTTGAAAGTCTCCAGTGACACACGGATAAATTGCTTAAAAGGAAGGTAACGAGCCACTCACACACTCAGCAGCATGTGCAATACGGCTGCCTCGCCACGCCCTGTCTAGCCGTGAGCTGAGCTTTTTGAATGTGGCCTTTGTTGCTGCTGTTTCTTTACAAGGTGGGTTTTACTGCATTTCCCTGGGATGGTGGGAGTTGGTCCCATGCCCAAGGCACTTCCACCTACGTTACTTTTTATAATGTTAATAAATTAACCAAGCAGTTCCGTAAACCCTGGTGGACATATTAACCTGTTTCCTGCCTGGTCTGCTTTCCTGTGGGTGGAAATACAATCTGTAGTGCTGGTAACACATTGGTTTTTTTCTTGTTTCCTTGCTGCCCCTGCTGCCCTAAGATGTTTAGCATTGTGGCATCTCTCCCTGGTGACAGCACAGGTCCCAAAGCCCAATGACAGGTTCTAAAGAAACCTGACTTGGGTAAGGTACGAGCTTAGGGGCACTGACCCGTCATCTGAACTCTTCCCAACCTCCAGGCCAGTACCTGTGCCTATTGCAGCTTCATACTTCCATTCAGTGTACTCTCACTTGCAATTATCCTGCTAATCCTATTGTAAACTTCCAGAGAGAGAGCTAGAGTTTTATTCTGTTAAAATAAACTGTCATTTTTCAGTACTTTATATTTTACAAAATGCATTCACACACGATTCCTTTGATCCTCAAAACAGTTCTGAGTTAGGTACGTTTATCTCCATTTTGCAGATGAGGCCCAGAGAGGTGAAGCCGCTTCTGGAGCTGGTGAGTGACAGTCAGATGCTCTTTCTAAAGCATGTTGCCTTCAGAAAAGGAGAGCCAGAAGGGTGAAAATTACTTTAGAGGGATGAATACCCGCTGTGTGTGAAGGACTAAACGCTGAAGAGGAGTTGAAGGAGTCAAGGCACAAGCTTGAACCGGGCATGGATGTTAGACCCGTGGTCCTAAGAGCCTCTTGCGACACCTGATGCCGTTGCTTGCGGGGTTACAGCAGAAGAAACAGCAGCCCAGGACTCTAGAGATCTGGGTTCCCCCTCGATCTTTGCAGGGCTTGGGCAAGTCACTATACCTTTGGGTCTCAGTTTCCGCATTTCAAAATGGAAGTAACTACGCCTCTCTGCCAACTTAGAAGCATTGCTTTGAGGATCTGATAAGGCGGGATGGATGATGCTGCCCTGGGGACTTCGTAGCGGAGCACGAGGAACCCCTTAAGCTTGGCTTGCTTACTCCAGGGGAGGGGAGGGCAGGACTCCAGTGAGAGTTCTTTTCCTCCTTTCTTCCTTTCCTACCTCTTATTTTTATCTTTGTTATTTTACAGTGTCCTTGTAAGATGATGCAAGTGATGCTGGAATATTTTAAACAGAAATAAAAAATTCCATGATGTTCCCCTGTGCCCTTCCATCCTACTCTGCAGAGAAACAGCCACTGTTTGTGGTTTAGCACACCTCCTTCCAGGCTTTAAATAAACAAAACCCATACATACTTCTATGTATGTACTTTTTTAATACATACACATACACACTTGTTTATACAGTTTTGTTTTTTAAATTTTATAAAAATGTCCCCTACACTGTCTGCACCTTGCCTTTTCCCCTGAATAATTTTATCCTGAAGACCTTGCTACATCAGAGCTAATTTTCTTTTCTAGAAAGAAAGACAGCAATTATTTTCAGCAGGGCACAATGGCTCACGCCTGTAATCCCTATGCTTTGGAAGGCCAAGGTGGGTGGATCACTTGAGGCCAGGAGTTCAAGACCAGCCTGGACAACTTAGTGAGAACGTGTCTCTAAAAAAAGTTCTTAAAAAATTTGCCAGGCATGGTGGCACACACCCAGGAGTTCAGGGTTACAATGAGCTGTGAATATGCCACTGTACTCTAGCCTGCCTGACAGAGTGAGACTGTGTCTCCAAAAAAAAAAAAAAATTTTTTTTCCTATGTCTGGGCATTTTACGCTTAACATTATTTAATTTGGGTCATTACCAATTTCTAAAATATTACCAATGGTGCTGCATTAAAAGTTTGTCAAGGCCAGGCGCGGTGGCTCACGCCTATAAACCTAGCACTCTGGGAGGCCGAGGCGGGTGGATCACTCAAGGTCAGGAGTTCGAAACCAGCCTGAGCAAGAGTGAGACCCCGTCTCTACTATAAATAGAAAGAAATTGGCCAACTAAAAATATACAGAAAAAAAAAAATTAGCCAGGCATGGTGGCACATGCCTATAGTCCCAGCTACTGGGGAGGCTGAAGCAGTAGGATTGCTTGAGCCCAGGAGTTTGAGGTTGCTGTGAGCTAGGCTGACGCCACAGCATTCTAGCCAGGGCGACAGAGTAAGACTCTATCTCAAAAGAAAAAAAAAAAAAAGATTTCTAAGATCTTTAAGTAATCAAAGATCACTAAGTGAAAATGTATAATATGTGCAATATAATCTCATTATGTTACCAAGGGGAAAAAAACTGTGTACGTACAGAAAAGATTATATACTACTATAGAAGTGTGGAAGAAATTTCACTTTTTGTATACAGAGTCCCATACTATTTACATTTTTCAATCAACTGAAGTTTTACAACTTTTGTCATCACTTAAAAATATTATTTTAGTCTCTCTTTCAGGTTGTATCCTAGAGCTACACTTTTCAAACCCTTGGATCCACGCTCCTTGGGGACAAACTAGAGTATGGTGGAATCTCAAATGCATTATGCTAAGTGAACAAGCCAGACTCAAAGCCCACATAACATCTTGGAAAAAGCAAAACGGTAGGAGCAGAGTACAGATCAGTGGCTACCGGAGGCTTAGGATGGGGAGACAGGTTGACTAAAAGAGGCAGCATGAGGGAATTGCAGAGGTGATGGGACTGTTCTGCATCTTGATTGTGGTGGTCTCTACTCGTCAAAAGTCATTGAACTGTATAGCAAAAAGTGAATTTTACCATATGGAAATTTAGAATAAATTTAAACACACACAAACACATTTCAGGGACACATTTTCTTTGACTGTACAAACGCCTGTATTAGCACAGGAAATGTTCTCCACAGCTCTGCCTTGGCCTGTCACAGCGAGGATGCTGCTTCGGGAGGAGGGCAGCAGGGAATCCCACAGCATCGCACAGTCTTCCTACTCAATTCCTACGAACGCACACCTGCCACGGCCCACGTTTACTTGAAATATAATTAGTTCTTCCAGGCCCCGTGCCTGTGGATCCAGGCTTTACATGGAAAACCATTAGCCACCTGCAGATAAAGGACAGCACGTGTGGGACCCTCCCTGGTCCGTCAGAGACTGCAGCTCAGGCTGAGGAACCTGGCCAGGACTCCGTAGCGCCATCCCCAAGTCGGCAAGCCAGGCAACCAGAGCCACACCACAGTTCCGGGAATCACCGCTGCTTCAGTCACGCATCGTTTGAGGAACCGAGTTAGAAAACGGCCAAGAAATAACCACTGGGCTTACGACGCAGGGAAAACCTGTCCGATGAGGCACACTACAGAAACCCTCCACTACAGAAAACAAACATTCCAAAGTCTCCGACGCCCACGCGAGCGCAGATCTCCCGGTACTGGGTGGACCGCAATCGCTATCCAAACCATTTAGACCTAACAGCAGAGTTGACATCGTCCGGACGCCTCTCACAGCTTAAACACGCTCCTCATACCCATTTCCTCAATATTCTTCCACCCTTTTTCCCCACACCCCCAACGTGCTGCAAATTAAGCTGAAGCATTTCAGGCTTAAAATACACAATTCAGATGGCTGTGCGGAACAGTGCTGCCCACGTAACAATCGCGTTTCCTAACAAAGCCCAAAACTCATCTCCCAAAATCTGCGGAATGGTTTCGCTTGACCACGCTGTCCCGCCTCTCCTGGGAGGGGGGCACGAAACAAAAACGGGTTCAGGTGTGGTCGCACGACCTTAGAGCAAGGCTAACAATCTGTCTGCTCCTTACTTTCCAACAATAACATGCAAAACAGCGATGCATTCCTTCCCCATTGGAGTTCTGCCACGTGCCGGGGACCCGGGATCCAGGGTGCGGGATCCGGGACCGCAGGGCGCTCGGGGGCGGGGAGCTCGGGATCAGAGGCCAGGGGCCCGGGGTGAGAGGGACTACGCTGTGTGGGACCGGGAGGCCCGGGGCCGTGGGCGCCGGGAGCTGGGGGACGCGAGGGCCAGGGCGACCCCGGGAAGCTGCGCCGCCTGGAAGGCCGCGCCACTGAGGGCCAAATCCCAGCCGTTCGTGGGGCCCTGTCCCGGCCCCGCCGCCGCCCTGCCCGGCCCAGGTTCCGAGGGCGGCCCGGACCCCACGGTGGTTGCAAGGCGGGAGCAGGAGCAGCGACGTTCCTCACCTGGGTCCGCGGCAGCGGCGGCGGCGGCGGCGACGGCGGCTCGGGGGTCCCGGGCGGGCCCTGGGAGTTTCTCCTGCCCGAGTGAGTCACTCGGGCGGGCCGGGAATGCTCCAGGAAACACTCGGCCTCCTCCCCTTCCTCCCAGGGCGGGGGCTCTCCCGGCTCGGCCTCTTCCTCCTGGCGCTCCTCCCTCCGGGCCGCGGCCCTGTCCGCTCCCTCCTCCCGGCGGGGCGTCCCCCTCCCCTTCCTCGCCGCCTGGAACGGCGGCGGCGCACGGTCGGCGGGAAGGAGTCGTCCGAGCGGCCCTGGCCGCGCTCCCCGTCGGCCGCCGAAGGTGTTCTCCCAGGCGGAGAGCCCCGAGGGTCACCTGCCGGCCCAGACGACCTCAGCTTGCGCGGGACGGGGGCGAAACAGACGTGGGGTCCTCACGCGGGAGCCACCCGGCTCACGGCGCACAGGGAACGGAGGCCCGTCCCCTGTCCCGGAGCTCCACGGGGCAGGGCGCGCCGGTATGGCACCGGCGCCAGGGAGGAAACTCGCACACCTGCGCTCGGCGGGCGGGCGCGGGGCAGGTGTGGCAGGTACACGCCGTCGGAGCCTACTGGGAGAAAATGACTCGGACGCGGCGCAGCAGTGATCACATCTCTACAACCCCCAGCACCCCTCTAAGCCATGGGCACTTGAGTGCGCAGACTTGTGGGAATGGCTGGCAGAAGAAAACCTGATTTGAACTAGTCCCAAAAAACAATCTTGAGAGGCCAGGTAACATACCTCGTCTGGAAACGCTGAATGGAGTGAGCTTGTCCAAGCATGCTTAGAAAAATTGCCCTAAACTACCCAAGCCAACCCCACGTATCTCACTCCCCCTTCACTCCGACCTGGGTTCTTAAGGAAAACAATAATGATGAGCATCAGGTATTCTGGCATAGCCTCTAGATTTTGAAAACAACAAGAAGGTCAATTACCCCCGGGCTGTGCTCTGGGTAAAGCGAAAAGTTCACAGCTAATGGACCCTGGCCAGCGGACTGAGACAATCTACCAGTTAACTCAATATTCAGAGATCACTTTCTCTGGAATCTCCTGGAGGGTACTCAGTCCTGCACAAAACAGGAGTTTTGAATAACATTCCGATTCCCAGCCCACACATCTTCAATGGGTAGATTGCTGCTTTTCTTTGCCCAGGACTTAGATTCTAAAGATTTTTTACACTATAGGTGAAGTGATAGAACACAAATTCAAGGTATATTGTGATAATTTTAAAATATTGTAATCCCTAGAGCAATGAATTTTTTTTAAAAGTATAGCTAAAAAAATTCGAGAGGAGATAAAGTAGAATACTAAAATATAATTTAATCCAGAAGAAGGCAGAAAATAAGGAACAAAAAGCACATAAGACAAACAGAAACAAAGAGCAAGTTGTTAGACTTAAATCTAACCGTATCAGTAGTTACATTAAACGTAAACGGACTAAATATATAATCCATTTACTAAATGTAAATGTATGCTATATGTAAATGAATTAAAACACAGAAATTATCACATTGGATAGAAACAAGACCCAAATACGTGCTGTTTAAAAAGGAGATAATTTAAATATAAGGACACAAAGAGGCTGAAATTAAAAAGATGTGAAATGATTTATCATACACAAACTAATCATCAGAAAGTTGGGGTGACTATATTAATATCAAAGTAGACTTCAAGTCAAAGAGCACCACCAGAGATTAAAAAAAGGACATTTA
>CAUYRT010085096.1:0-70244 GCA_963574885.1 Lepilemur ruficaudatus
TCAGCCAGCTCAGACATGTGCCAAACCAACTCGTCTATCCCCACCGGCTCCCCTCCCATATTATTTTAAAGAAAATCTTACGTGTCATATAAATTAATCCCTGAATATTTGAGTATGTATCTCTGAAAGAAAAGGACTCGACCCCTCCCCCAATGCCATTACCATCCTGTGACAATAATTCCCTAACGTCATCAAATGTCACTTTTTAGTTTGTTCGTTTGAGTCGGGATCTAAATCCGGCCCGCAGATTGGCCAATGTCTCTTACATCTCGTTCAACCTATAGGTTCCTACTCTCTCTTTTATTTTCCTTGCGACTTGTTTGTTAAAGAAACCAAGTCACGTATCCTTTATACGAACATATTTTGTTTCATGAGATTATATAAAGATCTTTAGCAATGTATATTGGACATCGCGAGCGCTGGAGACAATGTGAAGAGAAAGGAGCGCCGGTGGGAATGTAAATCAGTACAGCCGTTATGGAAAGTAGTATGGAGGTTCCTCAAAAAAATTAAAAATAGAACTGCCATATGATCCAGCAATCCCACCACTGGGTGTCTATCCAAAGGAAATGAAAGCAGTCTGGAGAGGAGAGATCTGCGCTCCCATGTTCGCTGCGGCATTAGTCACAGCAGCCAAATGTGGAAACAACCTAAGTGTCCACCGGCGGGTGAATGGATGAAGACAATGTGGTATATGCACACAACGGAATATTTTTCCTCCTTAAAATAGAAGGAATCCTGTCATTTGCGACAACGTGAATGAACCTGGGGGTTTCGCTTACGTTAAGTGAAATAAGCCAGGTACAAAAAGGCAAATAAACATGCATGGCCATCTCAACTTGGACGTGGAATCTGAAACAGTTGAACTCACAGAAGCGGAGAGAAGAGTGGAAGTCACCAGGGGCTGTGACAAGGGCAAGGGGAGATTAGGGAGATGTCGGTCCAAGGACTCAAAATTTCAGTTAGACGGGAGGACTAAGTTCAAGAGGTCTATTGCACAGCATGGTGACTATAGTCCGTAAGAATGTATTCTTAAAAATTGCTAAGAGAGTAAATTTTAAGTGTTTAGATCACAAAAAATAAGTATGTGAGGCAATGACTATGTCAGCTAGACTTAGCCATTGTACAATGTATACATATTTCAAAACAACATGTGTGTATAACTATATATATAATTTTGTCAATTTTTAGAAATAAAAATATAAAATGTTTTTAAAAATAAAATTATATATGTGTATGTATATATATGAATGGCACCTTTCCTCTCAGTACCTACAGGCCAATTTGGGATTTATAGCAGGTGCACGGAACTCTACAGTCTTTTTTCAAAGTGTCTTGTCTGGACGTGGTGGCTCACGCCTAGAGTTCCAGCACTTTGGGAGCCCAGGTCGGGAGGATTGCTTGAGCCCAAGAGTTCGAGACCAGCCTGGGCAACATAGGGAGAACTTGTCTCTACAAAAAATTTATAAATGGGCCAGACTTGGTGGTGTGTGCCTGTAGTCCCAGCTAGTAGGGAGGCTGAGGTGGAAGGATTGCTTTAGCCTGGGAGTTGGAGCTATGATGATGCCACTGCGCTCCAGCCTGGGCAACAAAGCAAGACCTTGTCACTAAAAAAAAAAAAAATTAAAATTGTCTTATCTCCTCTACCTCCTTGCTATGAGTATTGGATGACATAATTCACTTGACAGATATTTAAGGAGCTCCCGATACGTGACAGGCCCCATGCCAGATGATAGGAAATATGATGGTGAACACGCCTAATGTGTTCCTGGAGCTTAACTCTGACTTTGGTGGTTTGCAGAATCCCTTAAGAGAGCTTGTTAAAATCTGTTGAGCCCAGAAGTTGGAGGTTGCAGTGAGCTATGATGACGTCACTGCACTCTAGCCAGCCCAGCAACAGAGTGAGACCCTGTCTCAAAAAAAAAAAAAAAAAGCAGGTCCTGGGGCCCATACCAGATGGTTGTCAGGGTCTGAGGTGGACCCAGGAAGGGGTAGCTTTTGTCCATGCAAGCCAACACTGTCATACAGAAATATGGGAGCCACAAAAATGATCCACGTTTGTCAATTGAAATTTTCTAGGAATTACACAAAAAAGTAAAAAGAAATAGGTGAAATTGATTTAAATTACATATTTTATTTAACCCAGTGTATTGGAGATCTTTTCATTTAAACAATGTCATCAATAATTTTAAATTATTAATAAGACAGTTCGCAATGTTTATTAAACGCTAAGTCTGAAATGCGGTGTGTCTTTTACGTTCACAGCCCATCTCCATCGGACCAGCCACATTTCAAGTGCTCAGCGTGGGTGGTGGCTGCGGCGGGGGCCGCGGGGGTCACAGAGAGAGCAAGGCAGGGCTGGGTAAGGTCTGTGAAACGCGCTTTGCAAACTCTGGCACCCCACGCAAAATTTGCACCACACCGCGGCTCAAATCTGCCTCCAACTCCTCACTCGCGGTCCCGACGCCCTCGCGCCCCCTCCTCGCTGCGTGCCCCTGGACTCCCTTCGCCCCCCGCTGCCTCGATCTCCCCGCCTGGGGAATGGGCGCGGGGCTTCCCGCTCGCGGCGGCGGGGCGCAGTGCCGCGGTGTGCGGGGCATCGCGTGCTCGCGGCGGGGAGGCGCAACGGATGTGGGCACCGTGCGGGGCGGAGAGCGCCAAGCGGGGCTCGCGGGGGACCACTCCCGCCCGCCTCCCGCAGCCCGCAGCCCCCGAGGCCGCCACGGGACGGCGCTGTGGGGCAGGGACCCGGGGACGGCGCGGGGACCCCAGGGACTGCACCGGACCCATGGAGGGGAGGCGAGAATTATTAGCACCCACTGGTCTGGGGTGGACTTCCTCGGGGAGGGGAGGATGGGATCATTTTGGTGTCCCTGCGACAGGAGAGAAAACCAGGGGAAGAAGGGCACCCCCGCATCCCCCAGCCCCCTTATCCAATTCAACCAACACGTTGCGATGGAAGGAACCTGGCTTTGACCAGCTGAGGGACCGCAGGCAGGACACTCACGCTGCTGGGCCTTTTTTCTCACCTGTAAAAAGGGGGACCAGGACCTCCCACTGCAAAGGGGCTTTGCCAACCACCCGGTGCCCAGCCAGAGTCACTCCGAGAGTGTCGCGACTGAGAGGCGAACTTCTGAAGGATGAGGCTAAAAATAGCAGCTTGCCGTTAGCTGAGCTGAGCGCTTACACTCTCTTAGCAGCCGGGGAGGGCAGTACTACTATAGTCCCACTTTGCAGATGAGAAAGCCGAGCCTCAGCGATGTGGTGTGGCTTGCCTGTGGTCAGGCAGCCCAGCAGAGTGGGTCCCCTGGCTCCAGGGTTGAGTGCAGGCATCTGACCAGACCCATTGGTGATTTTAGAGACAGACATGTGACTCAAGCCTGGCCAGTGTGGCTGGACTCTGGTTGGGCTGTTGGGAGACTGCCTGGAGGCTGACAGGCCATGACAGACCTGGCACCTGGGGCCTCTAGGGACTTGCTTGGGGCTTCACGGTTAACCCAGGAGCTGCTGACCGCAGGCTCTGTGCTGGCCTGCAGCCAAAGCACCTCCAGCCTTCCCCTGATCCCCCTCCTGTGCTCTCGAAATCTGCCTCTCCCTCCCCTTATCTTCACCCCCTCCCCACTGCTCACTCACCAAAATGTGGGCTTCTCCCAACCCGACACCCCTCCTCCCCCAGGAAAGGGGTCTCAGCTCCACTTTCACAGGGGAGCAGCTGTGCTGTGTGAGGCTCACAGCTGGCGAGCAGTGGCCGGAGGGCTCGAATCTCATTCATTCCCTGTCAGGCGACCATCTCCTGAGCCCCTGCCACCGGTCTGTGTGAGGTGCAGGGCAGGCTCTGGAGACAGACCTCCAAGGCTCAAATTGCAGCTTCCTCGCTGCCTGGTGCAAGTTACTGCGCTTCTCTGTGTCTCAGTTTTTTATCTGTAAAATGGGGGAAAGAGTGAAGTCCCTGGCCCCTGCGGAAACCGAAAACATTCTGCCCGATGATATCAGGCCCCTCTTATGAGGGTACATCCGTCCCTCAGCCTGGTGTGGTGTCCGTGGAGTGGTGAGGAGTGAGGACTCGGGATTCAGCGGCAGCTGAGAGAAGGAAGAAAGTGTTCCAGGCGGGGAGTAGGGAGCAGCGGGCAGCGCTAGGGAGAGGGTTCCGTGGGGCTGAATGAGTCAGTTGTATGGCTCCAGTCCTCACCTAGCAGTCCTGTCCCCCTCCTGCTGCCCTGGGAGAACTTCTGCTCTCCCTGGGATGGGGCTGTGGAAAGCTGAATTGGCCTGGGGGCCTGGGACCTCATTTGAATAATGCAGTGGGGAATTCTGGGATCCTGATTTGCATGAAGGTCCCGGGCCCTAGAGGAGAAACGATGTCCAGGGGGCATTGAGACCATAGATTGGGACTGGAGTTGGAACCCAGCCAGCAGGAGACTTGGGCTGCCCAGTGTGTGTGGAACACTTTGGATGCACAGGACGTTGTCCAGGGTCACTCAGCAGTAAGTGGCAAAGCCAGCGTTCAGCCCAGGTCTGAATGATGCCTGAGACCATGCTCCTAACCACAGCGGTGGACATGAGCGTGACCACGACAAGCAGAAGGAGCAGCCATCTCCTGAGCACCTACTGATGCCCTTCCCTGCACACATGGGCTCAGTGAGCCCCTGAACCCCGGCCCTGCAGGAGGCCACTGTCACCTGCATCTCACAGAGACACCCAAGGCGAAGGCCAAGATGTTGGGCCTCAGCCAGGCATCTGGGTCACTGCCCAACAACGGGCAAGTCCCTTTCCTCCCTGGACCTCGGTCTCCCCACCTGAACTTCCAGGAGATGGGGTCAAGTCCCAAAGTGCTTGTCCAACTCTGCGCCCTGTGATGTGTCTCCTGGTGAAGCTGACAGAAAGCTGGGGCTGGGCAGGCGGCTGGGACGACAGAGGGAGCTTCCCAACCTGCCTTCCCCAGGAGACCCATTCTCCAGGCCTTTAAGTGAGGCCCACCTAAGGCCGAGGGACGAGGGAGCATGCTTCCCCCAGCCGGACTCTGTGCCTCATGCTGCGTGGCAAGACCCATGTACAGATGCCATTTAGTCCCATGCTGTCACTCCTGTGAAACAGGGACTGCTATTAGCATTCCGTTTTTACTGATGAAGCCCCGAGAAGGGAAGCCACTGACCCAGGACTACCTAGAGAGGCAAGGGCACGGCCAGGCCCCTCACCAGGGCTGTGGGCTCCGGCCCCCACCTGCGGCTGCCACCTTCATGATGCAACGCAGCCAGCCGGGGCCTGATTTCTTCCACCCATCCCCCAGCCTGGGTCCTTGGCTGCCAGGGGATGGCAAGGCCATTTGCGGCCCCCCTTTACCCACCCTTTCCTGCAGCGACTGGTCCATAAATAGCCTCGTCCATCCTCTCCACGCTTCCACCTTTGCCGTTCTCCGTGCTCAATTGCCTGTGTCCTCCCTCCTCTCCCCTGTCATCAACAGAATGGGAGCCACTCCATCCCCTCCATTTCCCCTGTCATTCCTCTGTCCCATTACCCCCCCCCCCCGCACTGAGGCTCCTCTGGCAGCCTCCCAGGTCCTGCCTGTCTCATTTCTGCCCACCCAGGTCTGCCAGCTTCCCATCCTTGCCTACCCCCCCTCCAGCCCACTCAGCTGCCGCACGCAGCCCTGAAAGCCACCTCCATCACTCACTGCTCTGCTCCCAGACTGCCCATGGCTCCCCACTGCCTGCAGGCTGGGAAGAGGTGGGCTGGGAGGGCTGGGAGGAGGAGGAGGCCCCAGATCTTCGGCCCTCACCTGCTCACCTGCTCACCGGGTCCAGCCCCCAACACCCTCCCCAGCCTCACTGAGTCCTCCAGCCTCTGCTGGGGCTGGGGGCTGAGCAGTCACAGCCTGAGGGCCCAAAGCCTGGGCTGGAGCATCCATTCGCTGCGTGACCTCTGGTAAGACATGTCACCCCTCGGGGCCTCGTCCCACGGATGGGGGGAGTCAAATGAGAAATCAAAGGGTGAGGGGGCCTTGTGGCCTGGGAAGTGCAGGCATTTCGTGTGACTGTTACCACATAGGGACTGTGCCTATTACCCTCCAGCTGTCACAGAGGCTGGGTGGGGTGTGCGAGGGGCTGGGAGTGCAGGGGGAACCTTACAGCCGAGACCGCGCTGCCACCTGTCTCCCCCGACAGGGCAGGCATCAATATCCCCATCTCACAGGGAGGGAGAGAAGGGGCTCAGGGCACACAGCTGCTGAGCCGATTTGGTGGTCGGCCTGTCCTCTGACCCCGCACACACACAGCTGGGCAGCAGGAGCGCAGCCGCTGCAGTATTCCCGAGGCTGCCTCGGCCCGAATCCTCCTGAGCACCCTCTGGTTTTTCCATGGAGCCCCCACCACAGCTCTGTACCCTGACATTTTCCTGGGGATGCCCTCACTCAGCCCCAGGCCCCTCCTCTAATGCCCACCTTTCCCTCTGCCTGGCTGGATTTGGGCCCTGGGTCCCCCAGAGCACCCAGCTGCTTCCCCAGGGGCATGGCAGGCCTTGGGTGGGGGGCCAGCATTTCCCCTCCACACCTGCACCTCCAGCCCCAGTGCAGCTGCTGCTGTCCACCTCTGCTCAGTGACCTGTGTCTCCGCGACAAACCGGTGCCTCCCTCCATCCCTCCGGAGCCCTGGGCAGCTCTTCCCTTTGTGCGTTTGCTTCTGCGGCCCTCTGCCCCGCCTTGGCCCTCCTCGGCAAGCCTCCCTCTTTCAGCCCTGTCTCTCTCCTTCTTTCTCTGTCTCTGACTCCCTGTCTCTCTGCCCGTGTCTCTCCTCTCTCTCCCCATCTCTATTGCAGCCTGTCTCTGTCACCTGCTCCCACATCAGTGTATAATATCCCTTCCACCCCCCAGCCGGTCACCTCTCCCTGGGCCTCCCACACCTCCGTTGACTCAGCCTCAGCACCTGGACCAGGTGTGGACAGAAGCGGGTTGGGGAGGACCTGGGAAAGGTCCTGGAGGTGTCAAGGGGAGGACAGCAAGCTGGCCCCCCGTTCTGCTTGGCAGGGAGCCCTCAGGGAGCATGAGGGACAGGGATAGGTGCATGACCTTCATTCCAAGGGGTCCCGTCCCTGGTGCTAGGCCGAGGGTCAGGAGTGTAGTCCTGGGGAGGCTCTGTAGCCACCCCTCCGTGTGATATCTACAAGCCCCTGTCCAGGGCCTGCCGTCCCCCTGCACCAGGGGCGCCCAGGGTCCCCTCTTGGCCTCCCTCTCACTGCCTCTCACTGTGGGCACTGTGAGAGCTGACAAGGGCCTTCACCCAGCAGGGTCTCTGGCCTCCCTGCCCCATTGCCACAGCACCTGCAGCTGCAGGGGACAGCTCCAGCAACCGTCACCAAGGAGCCCTGGCCATTGTCCCAAGCCTGAGCAGGTAGTGCAGGGATTTGCCTGTGGGCCCAGCTGGCATCAGCGGCATGGCCAAGGCCAGAGGCAGGCCTCCCAGCCAGGGCTCTTCCCCAGTGCCACAGCCCAGGGTCGCAGGGCAGGGGCCCAGGTCCCAGCCACGTCTTTGGCTCAGAGCCTCATGCCCTCTCCTAGGACAGGGCCTTCCTACTCACAGTAAGTGCTCAACAAATACTCCTTGAGTGAATGAGATGCCCTTTAGAATCTGTAACGGTGGGGCCCAGAGTGCAAGCTGAAGACCAGGATCTGGGCAAATGCTTCTGGCTGGGGGTCCCCATCAGGGCTCGTGTGAGGAACGTGACAGCAGATCCGAGGTGGTCGGTAAGTGGAGTGAGGGGTGGGGTGGTCCCTGCAGGTTGCCAGTGACTGGGGGAGGGGCAAAGATAGACTTGGCCCTTTTGCCAAGTGCCCGTTCCGTCCTTCCCCCTCCCAAGACCTCCCACCAGCTTCTGAAGGACACAGGAATAAAATCCCAGGTTGTCAGACATGGCAGGATGCTGGAGGTCATCAGGTCTAACCTCCTAACTTCACAATTGGGGGAAGGAGGCCCAGAAAAGGGAGGAGATGTCAGGATCACACAGGGAGTCAAACCCAAGCTCTTTCTCCAGCCTCCCAGCCCTCGTATGCTGACAGCTCAGTAAGCCATCAGGTGTCCCTTTTTGCACGGCTGCCAGGAAGCTCAGAGGTCCGTTTTCAAACCGTGTATCTTACATTTGAGCCAATCAAAATCCTTTCCAGAAGGCAACTCACATTTATTTTGGTCTAATAACATACCTGACACCGCCATGGCATGCCTGGTCTCCTATCAGACTCCATTTAGTCCGCACAATAAACATGTGAGATAGATACGGATGAGAAACAGGCTCACAGACATACATTAACTTGCCTGAAGTCACACAGCTCGTGAGTGGGAAAGGCAGAATTCAGACCTCGGACCCTCTGGCTCTCACACCCCTGATCTTTGCTCTCTGTAAACAGGCACATAAGTGCCAGTGATCTTGGCCCCGTGCCCTGGTCCTGTCACTGTGCCCCATGCCTGCCTTTCTTCCTCATCTGCCCTCACCCTCTCGGCTGGGAGCCACTGGCAAAGCTATGGGGGGAGGTTGGTTCCTCCTCTCTCCAGTCGTGGAACCCAGGTCTGCACTGTCCTTGTGGAGAGATTTGGAGGCTGAAGGCTGCTTTTCTAAAGAGTCTGGCAAACACAGGCCAGAATCCTGTTAGCCTTTGTACTTAGGGCTTAGCCAAAGCAAACGGCCACAAGAAGAAAGAAAACAGCAGAAAGATGCTCATCACAGCATCGCGCGTTGCTGAGAAAAAGCGGCTTCACCCGGACGCCCTGCAGTAGGGGGACAGTCGGGCCAGAGGAGCTCGTTGCAGGGCTGGCTTCCGGCAGGGACCCAAACCTGGTTTAATGCTCTGCCATCTGTCTTGAAATTCTTAATTTTATCTTTGCACTTGTGTCTTGTAGGTGAACTTCAATGAGACAATGCAACATGCCCACGAGCAAAGGAGGAAGTCAGAAGAAAGGAACAAGTTTTGTATTTTAGTGCCTTTTATGGCCCCGTTTTCCTGAGTTTTGAACAAGGGACCTGCATTTGGCCATGGGGCCCACAAATTGTGTCTAGCATTGGGAAGGGCACTGACCCAGGAGCCAGGAGAGCCAGGTTCAAGGCTACCCTGGTCCAGGCCTCAGTGTCCCCACTGTGGATGAAGAGTGGCCTTGATGGTCCCCAAAGGCCCACTGAGCTATGTGATTTTATGAACATTCTACAGTCATTAAAAATGCAAAATATGTGGAATCCATCCGTACGCAGAAAAGTCAGCACCTAGAAAAAACTACAATGAGAAAAACAGAAGAAGCAGGTCCCCTGATCCCAGCCATGTGACCTAACAGCTGACTGACAGAAATGGGGAGAGAGCTCAGTGAGGTGAAGAAGCTGAGTTGAGTGCCTCCTAAGTTCTCTATTTTCCTGTAAGCGATTTGAGCTCATGGCGGGAAGGAAGCCAGGCTGAGTCTACACGATTGCGCTGGGACCTGGGAAGGTGGGGTTCCAGCCAGGCAGGCAGGTGTGGCCAGAGGAGGGCAACGTTTTCGGCTTCTGTGAGACTCACCTCTCTTCTCTCTTCCTCCCCCCCCCGCTTATTTTCTTTTTCTTTTTCTTTTTTTTTTTTTTTTATTTGAGACAGAGTCTCACTCTGCTGCCTGGGCTAGAGTGCCATGGCATCAGCCTAGCTCACAGCAACCTCAAACTCCTGAGTTCAAGCAATCCTCCTGCCTCAGCCTCCCGACTAGCTGGGACGACAGGCATGCACCACCATGCCCAGCTAATTTTTTCTATATGTTTTTAGTTAGCCAATTAATTTCCTTCTATTTTTTAGTAGAGACGGGGTCTCGCTCTTGCTCAGGCTGGTTTCGAACTTCTGACCTTGAGTGATCCTCCCACCTCAGCACTCACAGAATGCTAGGATTATAGGCGTGAGCCACCGTCCCCGGCCCTCTTCCCCCCTTTTTTTCTGATGCCTCCTTCCTTCTCTCCCGGCCGCCTCACTCCCCAGCCCAGGCTGTGACCGAAGTGGGGGGAGAGGGCAAGGCAGAGCAGATAAGAGGGGCCTCCCCTCCTAGCTCTGCAGGGAAGCTGGCATGGAGGGAGGATGGCTTGGTGGCACCTCCAAGGCCCATTCGGCGTGATTCCAAGCTCCATGACATCTGAGGTTCTTACACCCCCAGAGGCAGTGATCCCCCTATTTCAGCCGCCAGGAGCCGGGAGTGGAGAGAGATCAGAGATGCTGCACGAGGAGGGAGGCAGGTGGGAGGGCTGTGAAAGGGGAACAGGTGGGAGAGGGAAGGTGAGTCAGCCGGAGCTGAGCGAGCAGGAGTTTGCATCTGTGCGCTGGGCTCTCAGCACCGCGCCCCCTCCCCCAGTGCCACCATTGTTCGCCTTTGGCACTCCAGAAAGTCCTGGCTTTGGGCTCTTGTCAAACGTGCCTTTCCTGTGCCCCGCAGGTAAACTTGCATGTGACCAGAGAGACGAGGCCCTTCCTAAAGGAGCAATTGCACACATGTCTGAACAAGTGACAAACTGGTGATGAAGAAGATGCTTGAGAGGGATCCTGAAATGCCCCCTGTTACTCTGGACGGAGGTCCTTTTGGGGGGACGTGTACCCCTTCCCACCCCGTGCCCTGGCTGGGCATCCTCTAAGATGTGCTCCAGGTTGAAGGTTCTGAGTCCAAGAGTGCCTGAGCCTCAGTCCTCTGTAGTTACTGCTTGGGGTCCAAGGTGCCAAGGCGTCTGGAGGATGAGAACTAGCTGGAGAGGATGAGAGTGGGGGGCCTCCCTCATGAGGCACTGGCGACTGGGGGCGCGGGTGAGACACCAGGGGCAGACGGGCAGCTGAGTTCTTTCCTTGCTGAGTGGCCACTCCCTGCACCCCTAACCCCCCCCCCGCCAGGCTCTTGGGGGCCCCTGCAGGTCACAGGTGCACTCTGGGTCATCTGGGCAGGGGAGGGGCAAGCCCTGCCTGGGGGCGAAGGGCAGTGAGGGAGAGGCTGCCCAGCCTCTGAAGCCTTCACCTTGATTCAAACCAGTCCCTTAGTTCTCTGGGCCTCATGTCCTCACCAGTAAAAGCCCACAACCTTTGCCCCGCCTTCCTCTAGGAGTGTGGTGAGAGTTCAGTGATGCAGAGGATGTGAAAGGTATTATGCAAATGAGAGGCATTATGAGTTATTTGTGGAGGGACTTGGCTCCCAACCTAGTCTGTTGCTCCAGGAAAGAGGCCTCAGGTTCCCTTGTTAAACTGTTAAAGCGCGCGGGATGCACAGTGGTTTACCCAACCGGCAGTGCTGGCAAAATGTGGCCATTCACAAGGCAGCCCACTGCACGCCACAGTGCGCGAGCTTGTCGGCTGCTTCCCTGTGTACACTGAGGTAGCTGGTACCTGTGCAGCGATGATTCCAAGGTTACCAAGTATGGCCGCAGTTCCCTCCTGGGGTGTATTTCCTTTGCAATGTGGAGTCTCGTTTCCCACTTTGAATCTGGGCTGCCCTCATGACCTGAACTGGGCAATAGAAGGCAGTGGAAGTGATGCCATACAAGTTCAAGGCTAGGCCTCCGGACGCCTTGCACCTCCTACCTTTGCCCTCTTAGGTTGCTGCCACGAGTCAGCATGAAGGAACTGGACATAACCTATCGTAGGAGGAAGAGCCCGGGAGGGGAAACAAAACCCCCAGAAGATAGTCAGGCCAATGCCGACGTGCAGGTGCGGCCATCTGGGTCGTCCAGCCTAGCTGACAGTCTAGCCACGGAGCAAGCCCAGGAGAAATCAGATGAGCACTCCCAGTGCAGGGACCTGAGAAAGAGCGAATCATCGCTGTCTAAATTCTGAGAAGAAGGGAAGAGACTTACACAAGGTCCCACGGTGAGCAGAGACCAAGCCTGGACTGTGACCAGGTTTCCCTTGTTAAGCCCTTCCCAAACCTAGACTGTGAACGGGTTTCCCTTGTTAAAGAGCCCTTCCCACGGCGTCCTGCAGCCACCTTCGTCAGCACGTGTGTGGGGGTGTGACTCGGCCGGGCCCGTCCCACTTCCACCTGGGTTGACACAGGGCTCGAATGGTTCATCCCATTCTGCAGATGATGAAACTGAGACCAAGAACTGCCTGGCGACTTGCTGACAGTTGCACAGCCCCCTAAGTAGCCGAGCTTGGCCCAAACCCAGGTTCTGTGATGCCAACTCGGAGCCCTTCTGTTGACTCAAGGAAGGAAAATGGTGGGTGAAAAAGTTCCCTCCAAGGGTTGTCTCTCAGACAGGGCACACACAGGCACACACAGACACACATACTACACACCGGCACACACAGATATACACAGACACACGTACTACACACAAGCACACACAGATATACACAGACACACATACTACACACCGGCACACACAGATATACACAGATACACCCACTACACACAAGCACACACAGGCACACACAAACACAGGCACACACATACTCCACACAGGCACACCCAGACACACATATACTACATACAGACACACATATACTACATGCAGATACACACGTGCTACACACAGACACACACAGGCACACGTATTGCACACAGGCACACACAGATCCACATGTGCTTTCTCTCTCTCTCTCTTTCTCCTTTCCAACCCTCCATCTTCAACCAGCCTACCCTACTGGACCATATACTTTATTAAAAATATATAATTACAAACTCCATTGTCAATCTGAGCTGGGCCTGGGAACCCAGAGGGGCTGCAGGGAGGGACAGGCCCTCATCCTGGCCCTCGGGGTCCCGACTCTCCACCCAAGCCTAACACCGTCCAAGGACCAAGGTGGCTGGCTTTGAGGGCCTCAAGGGGCTGGCCAGCTGGGCAGGGGAGGGGCTAGGCTTGATGGGTGGAGAGGAATGGGGTTCACAGAGAGGGGCTGCATCTCCTTGTCCTGCAGGTAAAAATGGCAGAAGGTGAATTTGGTGTCTCCGTCTCTCTCCATTTATAGATATTTACAAAAGGAAGTCATGAGCAACAGGCCACAGTCATGCAAAAGAAACGCACCCCCCTCCCTCCCCCAAACTAACCCCCTGCCCACCCCAGAACCCCAAGTTGCCCCCCAGCAGTCCAGCCACCTTCCCCAAGTTCTGAGAGTAAAGGGGGAGCGTCCTTGAAGAGTCGGTGGGGAAAGGGTGGTGGGTCTGGGGCCCCGGAGCCACCATGGGGAGGTGCTGGGGAACCCAGGCTGAGCTGGCTGAGGATTGTAGGCCCTTCCCGGCCTGGGCTCTGGAGTCAGTGGGAAGGGGTCTCCCAGTCTTTGACACCCCCACCTTCCCCTGGAAGGTCCACAGAGCCAGGGTCAGCTCTGTCCTGAGTGTGCGAGGGGGAGTCCTAGCACCCACCCCCCAGCAGAGGCTCGTGTGGGCAGCGATGCGGGCTGGGCCTGGAGGTCAGATGGCGGACTCCCTGCGGTAGGAGATGTTGTCCAGCGGGAGGGTGGCCTGCATGCGCTCCAGATCCAGGTGGCTGCCAAACTCGAGCATTCGGATGATGCCCGCCTCCTCCTTGGTGCCCGCCTCCAGGCCCAGGCCCGCGGCCACAGCAGCCGCGGCTGCCGCCTCCTCCTCCATCTCCTCTTCCTCCTGGCTCATGAGGGCCAGCTCGTTCTCGTAGCAGAAGGCACTGGGCGGGGGCGGCGGGGCGGGCAGCACGGTGATCTTGCTTTCCTGCAGCTCCCGGGCGGAGCAGCAGGGCGTGCCCGCCACCTCGTAGGTCTTGTGGAAGCGAGAGTAGTCCACTTTGTAATGGCTCTTCTCCTCGAAGACCACGGGCTCGAAGCGGTGGCCCCACAGGATCTCGCTGGCCAGGTAGGAGCTGCGGGCCTGAGTGGTCATGGCCGTGGCCTCCACCATTCCCTCAAGGATGACCACGATCTCAAAGTCCTCCGACTCCAGCTCCTCCTTGCCCATGCCGTAGAGCGGGCTGTCCTCGTCGATCTCGTGGACGATGATGATGGGCGACACCAGGAAGATGCGGTCCAGGCCGATGTCGTAGCCCACGTTGAGGTCCCGCTGGTCCAGCGGCAGGTACTCGCCCTCCTGGGTCATGTAGGGCTTGATGAGCTGGGCCCGCACGTGGGCCTCCACGATGTGGCTCTTGCGCAGGTTGCCCACGCGCCACATGAGGCAGAGCTTGCCGTCGCGCACCGAGATGACCGCGTGGTGGCTGAACAGCAGCGTCTGTGCCCGCTTCTTGGGCCTCGCCATCTTGGCCATGATGGTGCCAATCATGAAGGAGTCAATGACGCAGCCCACGATGGACTGGACCACCACCGCGATGACCGCTAGCGGGCACTCCTCCGTCACGCACCGGAACCCGTAGCCGATGGTCGTCTGCGTCTCCACTGAGAACAGGAAGGCGCCCAGAAAGCCGTTCACGTGCATGATGCAGGGCTTGGGGGCCGCGGGGGCGGCCCCACCACTGCCCGCCGGGCCCCCCGCCAAGGGCACCGCTGGGCTGCCCTCCAGGTCACCGTGGAAGAAGGCGATACACCAGAAGAGAAGGCCAAAAAAGAGCCAGGAGACAAGGAAGGCCGCGGAAAAGATCATGAGCATGTAGCGCCAGCGTGTGTCCACGCAGGTGGTGAAGATGTCCGCCATGTAGCGCTGTGACTTGTTGCTCAAGTTGGCGAAGTAGACGTTGCATTGGCCGTTCTTCTTGACGAAGCGGTTGCGGCGTTTCCGCCGGGGCACGTGGGCCTGCCCGTTGCGGCTGTGCCCGTGCATGTCCTGAAGCCGGCGTAGTCACCTGGGAAGATGCAGGGCCTGGGGAGGAGAAGCCGGACAGGTGAGGCACCGGGGAGCCAGGGGCTGACACGGGGGAGCCCACGGTCGGCCAAAGATGCCCCGAAGGGAAAGAGGCTGGACTAGAACCCGAGACTTCTCCAGCCCTGGCAAGCAGAATGTGACTGTTGGGGCAGTTCTGATAATGGACAGGGCCTGAGCCAGTGCCGCAAGGCTGGCCCTGCTCTGGGATTGGGGCTGGCTGACCAGGAAGCTAAGGCCATTAAAGTCCAGATCCTAGTCTCTGTCCCTCAATGCTGCCCCTCCAACTCTCCTTTTCCCACTGTTCTGGAAGCTTCCTGATGCCCATCTTGGCTCCACCTACCCCCACTTGTCCTGCCTGCCCTGAGCACAGGGAGCTGTGACACTCTCGCCCCGCTAACCTCCCTGGGTTCCGCCTCTCGGGGGTGGGCCTCCGCCTGTGCCGTCCAGTGCAGCAGCCGCTGGCCTGTGGCTCTTTACAGAGAATTAAAGTTAGATAGAAGTTTGACTTCAGTTCCTACTTACACACGCCACGTTTCAAGTGCTCAGGAGGCACAAGGGGCTAATGGCCACCATCCTGGACAGAGAAGACACAGCAGCTATTTCCGTCACTGCAGAGAGTTCTACTGGACAGCGCTGGGACCCGCAGCCCCACCTTGATCCGAGCTCCTCTTTTAGACTCTCCCCTCCCAGCTTTGAGCCCTCAAGCCCCAGATGATGGCCTGTCCTGGCCCCCACACTTGTTGGGAGCAGTAGGGGTAGTGAACGCAGTGTGGCGGTCAGGAGGGAGGAGGGGGAGCCCTGAGCTTTGACCCCTTGTAGGCATTGCTACTCCCATCTCACAGGTGGCTCAGAGAGGGAAAGCGACCTGCTCAGGGCCACACAGCTGGCAGGGGACCCAGACTCAAGTAGCATCAACATTAATGAGTAGAGGTGTGCAGACCAGGAGTGGGAAAGGCAGATGTACCTACTACCTAGGCGTGCTGCCCCTCTCTGAGCCTTAATATCCTCATCTGTAAAATGGGAATCAACCCCGCCCCCAGGATGAAGGTGATAGCAGCTGCTCCCTTAGAGCCAGCTGCCCCTCTGCTTCCCTCCCGCTTTACTTCCCAGGAGCTGGTGAGAGGCTGGATTTGACTGTCAGCGTCCCCAGCTGTCCCAGCGGAGGAGGCCCCTCTCCCCATCTGGTGGCGGGACACACCAGCTGGGCCCATGAAGGGCAGACACTCTTTCCCCTCCCTGCCACTGTCCCCAGGGAGAAAGACAGTGCTGCCCCGGCCCCGGCAGCTGGCAGGGCCAGGACCTGGCCTGGGTTCCTGATAACATTTTGGCCCAGAATTATATAAGGCTGGAAGTTTCTATTTTCTGTTCTATTCTTCTTCCTGATCTAATTGTGCATCTGTGGCAATGTTTATACACTTCCCTGGTTCAGGACAACTCGGTTGCCGCAGCAACCGGTGCGCGCCAACGCTATAATTTAGAGATCAACAGCTTCAGAGCCTGCCTCTTCGAGAAAGAAACTCCCTCTCCCAGCCCAGGGGGTGAGCCCTGCCCCCTCCTCCCCCGCCCCCCCACTCCTGGTTCTTCTCCCAGCCCCCCTGCAAAGGAGCTCCCTGCTCCCCACAGTCCTGGGTTGGAGTCCCAGATCCACCGTGTGACTTGGGTTGACTCCTCTGAACCTCAGTTTCCTCACCTCGAAAGTGGGAGCAGTGAGCCCCCTTTCTCTGAAGACCCGCCAGGTAATGCGGGCATGGCCTCTCATGCAACGCTGGCCCTCCAGAGCTGGGAGTCCCACATCCTCCCTGCCCCCTCCCCTGAAGTCCCAGCAGTGGCTCCAGGTGTAGCCCTGAGGGGATTGGGGACCAGGTACACCCTCTGGTCGGCAGAGAGTTTTCTAGGAGGTCCTTCCCTCTCTGCTCTGTCCCACTGCCTTAAATGCCCCCGTCAGCACTGCAGACTGTCGGAGCAGAAAGAATGCAAGACCACCCAGCTCAAGACCCTCGTGTGCGGTCAGTGAAGTCCACAGAGGGGAAGGACGTGCTAAGGGCCCCCGAGCGGGGCTGGTGGGCCAGCCCTGAGCAAGGCCTCCTCACGCCCACCCCCAAGCTCCTCATACACTTCCTCCCAGGAGGAAGTCGGGTAGGTTTGGGGACAAGGGAAGAGAGGGCACCAGCCCAGCTCCAACAGGCCTGGACCACCGTCCGCAGGTATTCAGGAGAGAGGCAGAGTGGACAAGAAATGGCAGCCTGGGCCTCTGGTAGCTAAGGACATTAAGCTGCAAAGAGGGTGGGGGCATTGCCCAAGGCCAAACAGAAACCCAGCGTTCGGGGGACCCCCATTCTCTGCACAGTGGGGCTGGTGGGTTCAGCTGATGTTGCAGAAGAGGCTGTTCGTGGGGCTCCCACCTTCTGAGAGGGGCCCCGGAGGTGCCCGGGGGTGAGGGGCTGAGGGAGCTGGTCCCCTGGCCCAGCACTGCCCACTACTCCCCATTTGTGAGGGGGGTGGGACACTCAGCCAAGCCACACGGCCCAGGGCAGCCCCACGCCCAGCTTCACCCCTCACTCCCCAGCTGCTGTCTTTCCATCACCCTGGCCCCACCACCCATCAGTCCCCACAGCTCAGCCCAAGGGGACACCTCTGCCCCGACCCCACAGGCCACAGCAGGTTTCTTGGGCCCCCGCCATCCGTCAGGCCCTATGGCGGGGGGGGGGGCCCAGCGCTCTGGCACACCCCAGGCCTCCGCCACGGAACCACCCCTGTGCTGCCCCTCACCCCAAAGACCCTCAGTCTACGGTGACCTGCTCATATAAGCACACGCTTCTGCCACTGCCTTGGCAGGACTGAGAGGCTCACCTGCCAATGCCCGGGCTGACTCGAGCAACGCCGCTCCAAAAACTGGAAAGTAGGAGCTAGGCATTTTGTTTTCACAATTCCTGGGAGAGGGCCAGATTTTCTTTTCCTTGTTTGTCATAAGGGGCTTCCTGGGGAAGGCATACGGCCCAAGGGAAGGTGCGCAACAGGAGGGCGCACAGATGGCGGGAGAGGGACAAGAGGCCTTGACAAGTCAGTACCATCGTCCTCCGAACAGAGATACTTTATTAAAACAAAAAACACAACACACACGCTTGCTGTTCAGGTGCCTGTTCTATTCCTGCGATTAAACAGTACGTTTCCGGACAGGGAACTGGTCCGATTTGTGTGCGCTGAGCGTGCGCTGAAAGGATGCGGTTCGGGCCTGTTTGCCACCACGAGGCCCTGGGAGGCGGGGAGGGGCCTGGCCTCTGTCACCCCCCCCCCCCCCCCGCAGCATGATTGCCAACAAGCCCTCCCTCTCCCTGGCCGCGGTTCTTCCTCCAGTCGTGGGGCCACCCATCCTGCCCGGCTTCAGCAAGACCCACAGAGCTAGACGTCAAACGACATCAGCGGGATTGCTGAGGTCGGGACCAGGTTTCCAAACGTCCACGCGCAGGCCGCTGGCTCACGGCAAAATAAGCAGAAGGAAGACAATGGAGGTTGTCCTTTGCTCTAGGGTAGCATCCTGGGACTCTTTCAGGGGCAAGCATTCTTTTAGGAAGTGACAGGGATGGGAGATGCCAGCTGCTTTTAAAATGTAATAATGTCCTTTCATGGCAGATGAAGAGTTGACAATGCTTTGCCAGTTACCAGACTTTTCATTGCTTTTAATTTTACTGTGCCATGGCCATCCAACATCTATCTGCACACCCTTCGTCCAGATTTCACTAGAGAAACCAGGTAAACTGAGACCAGGAACGAGGTGTGGCACGGTGTCCGAGGCGGCACAGTGAAGGAAAGTGGGGCCTCGGGGCAGATCCAAAGGCGCCCGGCAGAGCTGCCATTACTGACACCAGATGTCCTGCCCCTCCCTGAGGAATTAGAGAGGGGCTGGAAGACCACCCAACCCCATCAGCTTGTAGGTTCTCCTGAGGATTTTGTGATACTAAATGCCTCCTCCTTGCCTACACCTGCGCCTGCACAAGAAAAGTTGACAAACTGGCAGTAGCATTGGCAGGTCCCAGAGACCTGGGCATGCTGCAAAGGCAAATCTCCCTCTGCACACTCCGGCCACCAATGGGAGACACGGTGGGTGGCACCTTGGCTGGCCCTGCTGGCTCCAGACAGCACCAGCCCTTCCCGACACTCAACTCCCTTGGCGGGGGTGATGGTGGGGGAGTGCGGGAGCCAGTGCCCGTCTGCCAGTCCTTATGGATCTCACTCTGTCCCACCATGGCCGCCGAGGTCACTGTTACTGGGTGAGACAACAAGGGAGGTGACGTGACTTGCCCAAGGTCACACAGCCCAGCCCTAAGCCCAACGGAAGCAGCCACCCCCTCTCTGCAGCTCCCCCCTGGGAACGGCTGCCAACCCCTGCCAGAGATTGCCTCCTCGGTCTCACGGAGGCATCACTGTGTCCTGTGTATATTTAACAAGTATTTATTAAGCACCTACCACAGCAACAAGCAGGGTTATTATTTCTCTTCCCCAGCTGAAGAATTGCAGGTTGCAGAGTTGGGGGGTGTTAAGCGTGGGGGGTCACACAGAGGAAATGACAAAGCCGGGACTCCAACTGCAGTCTGACTGGCTCCAAGTCCCCACTCACCCTGGTCCCCAGCCTGTGGCTTCGGGCCACCTTCCCCTGCCATAGTGCCTATCTCAGCTCGGTTGCCCAGGCTCCCCCCACCTCCCCAGCCCCGGCCCCCACAGCTCTCCACACCTTGCCTGGCTCAGCCGCCAGGCCCTGCTCCCCCGAGCCCCTCACTGTCTGTCTACCCCGCTCAGCTTCTGTCCAACTTCATGAAAAAAACGTGCTAACACCCATGTGTTTGGGGTGGCAAGGCCTGGCTCCATCTCAGCTCTGTCACCTCCTAGCATGTCCTCCTTGGACCTCAATTTCCTCATCTGCAAAACGGGATGCTGATAAGAGCACCTGCCTCACCAGGCCATGCGTGAGGCAAACACGCTCCCCACAGCAGCACCTGCTGCTGTCAGGTGCACTGCAGGGAAACACAGAAAACATGATGATGATGACAATGACAGTGATGGTAAGGACCCTGGACAAGGACAGGGAGCTGGGGAACCCCTTCTACTGCTGGCTCCGCCACTGGCAGCTGCGGCCAGATGTTCCTTCTCTTGTCTGCAAAATGGGGGCATAACTGCTCCCTGGCCAGAGAGTGGGGAGATGTCATGGAACGAGGCGCCCAGTGCAGGGTCTGGACTAAGGTGGGAGATCGTGGCTGTTCCTGAGTCTGCTCAGCCCCCCATTCCCAGAGCCCCTTCTGGGCCTGGGAGGGGAGACCGAGTCTCCAGCGCGGGGCAGTCGGGCAGTCGGGGCAGGGCCGAGGGGATAACTCAGTGCACCCAGGAGGGGTCCAGCAGGGTGGGAGGATTTCCCTAGGGAATGGACAGAATTTACGCCATTGTCCATTTCCCAGCCCTTGAGTGGCTCAGGGTCTGCCCCCAGCTCCAGCTCTGAGGTCTCTGAGGCCTGGACTGTCTGGTTGCAGGGTTGGGGGGCGACTTTCTGCTGTAACATGTGGGGCTTTGCAGGGAGGAAAAGGACTCAAGAACCCAGCCTCACAGCTGTTTGAGCTGTGCCCCTTGGACAGTAAATGGGGGTCAAGGACAGACCTAGCTACAGGAGAAATTGTGGCAGGGTGTTCCTACCTGCCCATGGCCTTCTGCAGGCCCTGCAGGCCCCTGCCCCCTGGGAGGTCTGCCTCCCTCATCTTCATGAATCTGGAGAGCCCATGTCTTCCCCCTCCAGGTGCAGCAGCTTCAACTGGGAATCTCTATACCACTTTGTGCCAGTGTGACCTTAGACAAGTTACCTAACCTCTCTGGCCCCTGCACACATCTTTAGGTGAAGCTAATAATAGAGCCTACTTTATAAGATTGTAATGAGAATAAATGGATCGTGCACATCACGTGCCCACATAGGGTGAGTGATCGATTGGGGCGTGTGTCACTCCCAAGGCTGAACACTGCTGCCTTTTGATTCCTCCCTTGAATTTCAGGTGCAGCATCCAAGAGCCTGCCTGGCACCTGTCCACACAGCCGTGCCAGTTTGTCCCAATGCTGCACTGGGGAGCAAGTGGCCAAAGACAGTGGCTTGGAATCACACGGAGCTGGGCCACAGTGGGGCTCCGGCCTGCCTCTGCCAGGTCACTGACATCTCCGGGCCTCAGTGCCTCCATGCGTGAGAGAACACAGCAACGCCTACCTGCAGGGTGGCCCTGAGGGTCAGATCCGGACTGTTGCACAGGTGCATGCCACACAGTGGATACTCAGTAAAGCTGTTCTCCTCCTTCTGGACCCTGAAATCCCATGACACACCTAGCCCCTCCCCCACTGGCTGACTTTGTGACATTGCAAAATCCACGCAGAGCATCTGAGCATTTAGTGTGCATTTCCTCTGCACCGGCACTGTCTGAGTGCTTTACACTGATCGATTCCTATCATCTTCACAGTGACCTCAGAAGAAGTCACTATTATTACTATTTTAGAAGAAAATCAAGGCACAGAGGGGTCCAGCAACTTGCCCAAGGTCACACAGCCCATCAGTAGTAGAGCCAGGATTTGGACTCGGGCAATCAGCACCAGAGCACCGTGATGAAGCAAGCAGCTCTCCTGCCTCGAAGAAACACTGTCATGCTGCATACTTGCTCCCACTTGATAAACATTATCAAGTCCTACTATGTACCAAACATTATCAAGCCCTACGACGTGCCATGTGCTGTGACGTCATCCTCCTGGAGACAGAGAACTGGATCATGGGAGCCAGGAGCCAGGTTCCTGAGTTTGGGTTCAGCTGGAGCCTGGACACACTGCCAGTTCGGGCTCCACTCAGGCTTGAGCAGTGGGAGGTGAACAGGTCCTTCCTCCTGCTCTGCACACCACCCGGCCCCCCAACCTCTCAGCCAGCGAGCACGGGGCAGGGGACTGGGCTGACAAGCAAGTTCCCCAGAGTGTCAGGGCCACGTCTCAGGGGCTGGTGGCTGGACGCCCCAGAGGCCACCTGCTCCGACCCACAGGTGCACCCTTTGTGGCACTGCTGACACCTGGCCCCTGCCCCCCATGGAGAGCTTCCTACCCCCACAAGAACCTGTCCCCTCTTCCCTACAGGGATTGGAAGGTGAGAGCAGGTCCCCAAAGGCTTCTCTTTTCCAGAACAGCGTTGGCCCCCTCCGTGGTGGTGGGCTGCCACCTCCGGCCTCCTTGCTGTGGCTTCAGGGACCCGCTCTGCTTCCCTACTCCTCCTCCAAAGTCACTGGCCAGTTACGCTCTCTGACACAGGCGTGGGCCAGACACGGGCCGCCGGCTCATCCCGCTTCGGGTCCGCTGGGGAGAGATGCACCGCGGGGACGGGACGACCACACGGGCAGGCAGGGAGAAGTCCTGCTAAGCGGTCTGAAGGAAAAGTACAGCATGAAGTGAGAGAGGGGACAGGGGACTGGATGGGATCTCCGCAGGCCCCTGGGAGAGAGCGACATTTAAGCTGAGACCTGAGGAGCAAGTGGAAGTTATTCAGGAGAGCTATGTGTCTATGTGAAAAGTGGGATATAGAACATTCCAGAAGTTTGGTGTGTTGAGAACCTGCAGCAAGGCCAGGTTTCGGCAGTGGAGTGAGCAAGAGGCCGGGCAGCCCGGATGGCAGGAGGTGGCGAGGGCCGCAGGAAGCGGAGGCCCAGCTGACAGGTTTTGCTTGGCGTGGTCTTTTCGATTTTTCAGTGAAATCTTTAAGACAAACAGGAATCGGGAATAATTCAACAAGCCCTGTGTATCCACCACCAGGCCTAGAAAATAAAACACTCCAGTACAGTCCCAGCAGTGCCCGCCTCGCCCGGCCTCTGAGGCCTGTGCCGTCTGAGCAGGACACGGTCACTGTGATGAGATGGTGAGGCGGGTCTCTGTGGCCGGCGTGCGGGGCACAGCCGAAGCAGGATGCTAGCGGGGAGGTGATGACGGCGGCTGGGGCTGCCAGGATGGCGGCAGAGGAGCTCAAGAGAAGGAAATGGATTTGGACACATTCTGGACAAAGAGTCCCCAGGGTTTGGCGGTGGGTTGGAGGTAGGGGTGGGAGGAGGGGTGCCAAGAGTGACAGGTAACGGGGGGAGACTGGCGGAGGGCCAGGTTTAGGGCGCAGCAGTTTCTAGTGTGCAGCAACCTTGGAAAGTCCAGATGGAGACATGCCCATGGGATGTCAGGTCCTGAGCCTCCGAGGGAGATCTGGGAGAGCCAGGAGTGTTAGATCGTGAACACCCGATGACATGTCACGCTGTGAGAGTGGGTGACACCGCCTGGGCCAAGGGCGTGGAGTGAGGAGAGGAGAGGGTCTCAGACCAAGCCTGGACAACCCAGGGAGGAGGAGAAACCGCAAAGCCGGCGGAGGGTGAGCACCCAGATAGCGGCGGCCACAGCAGAGCAGCGATGCCTCCAGAGTCAGGAGGGAGCCGTCCGCAGAGTCCCCAGGTTGGCCCTGCCCAGTGCAGACCACTTGCGGCCACTTCTCTTCAGATTCCCTCCCTCCCCAGACAGAAAGGGTGAAAAGAAAACTCTTTGTGACCTTATGGGGTGGGGGGGAGGGGCTGGGGGGTCCAGGAGCAGAGGTGACCTCAGTGCAGCCCACATCTGCTCCCCCATAGCTGCACCCAGCGCAGGAGGTGGGACTGCTGGCTGTGGTGGGGTGTCTCCCAGAAAGTTGGGGGCTGGAGGCTCACGCCCTCCACTCACACATGCACAGGATTTCCCTGAAATGCTCCACTGGCCCAGCAGAGGCATGCGAGCAGGGAGGGGAGAGCTCCCGCCTGGCTCCCTCTCCTGCTCTGGGCTGTTAGGAAGAGGCCACCAAGAGCCACTGTCTGTGGGTCTCCCGGCACTGCAGCCCGAGACAGTCACACACGTGGGCATGAGGCAGCCTCGCCTGCCGCAGCGTCGTCACTGGGAAACCGCCCAAGTGCCCATCCACGGCCGGCACAGCATGCAGCTATAAAGACGCGGAGAGACAGCTCTGGAAGGAGCCTTGCGGGTCCTCGAGATGTATTTTTAAGCGAGAAAAGGCAGCAGTGATGAGCAGTGAGTGTAGTAGCTACCACTCGTGTAAAAAGGGAGAGAGAAGAAATTTATAGATACACATATTTGCTTGTCTCTGCCTGTCTGTGGACGGAGACCCAGGAAACTGGTGACCCTGGCTGCCTCCGGGAGGGAAAGCAGGCGGCTGGGGATAGGGTGGGAGGAGGAATTCTCACTGTATTCCTGTTTCTGTCTTTTAAATTTTAGAACCATATGAATGTACCTATAGGGGAAAAAATGCATGAAAAGTTTTAAAATTAGTGTATGCATATGTGTATATTTCAGGGAAGGGTCATAGCATTCAAAAGGGACTGTGACCCCAGGAAGTCTGAGAACACTTCACCCCTGCGCTGTGGGGCTTTCGGAAAATACCTTAGCCTCTCTGAATCCCAACCATAAAGTGTGGATGCCACAAAGGTGAGCAGCAGAGGGCAGGGGTCTGTAAACTGTAAAGTGTAGACACCCTTCTTGGAGGGGGTGACTTACTATCTGCTCTTCCTCACCGCCTACTCTCCCCTCGGCCAACTGCAGGGCTTCTCTTGAGCCCCCACCCTCCCAGCAGCTCCAGGGGAGACCCCTGGCTGGCCCTCGGCCCTCCCCTCCCTCCTGGAGTCCCCCAGGCCTGAGGCCCTGTGGAGCTGCCCCTCCGTCTCCCTCCTCCTGCACTGCCCAGCCCAGCCACCCACCTCCTTCCCTTCTCCCCAGCCCTCCTGTGATCTCATCCCTCCTGTGGCTGCAAACACCAGCCGGATCTCCCTCCCAAGCAGTGACAGCAGACTCAGCTCCCGCTCGTGAGCCTGCCGGACATGGAAGAGGCATCGCAAACCCAGCACAGCCAGCACCGAGCGATGCCCCCACCCTCGCCTCGCTGCGGCCCCCATCTCAATCTGTGACTCCTCAGGGGGCCGCTCAGGACTAACACCTGGGAATCACTCTCCAACCCTCCCGAAACCCAACCCAACCGCAGTGACAAAGGCATAACTGACATGCATTTAGTGTTCACCGTGGGCCAAGCACTGGTCCCTCCTGGGGTCCTCACCACACCTGAGGATTATCATCCCACAGGGGCTCAGGAACTCGCCCAAAGCAGGTGAACCGTGGGACCCTGGATGCTGGCCCGACACCCAGCCCGTCCAACCTGCAGGACCAAGTAGCTACTAACACCCCAGCTCAGCCCCACCCCTTACCCCTGTCTCCCTGCAGTCCATGCTCCTCAGCTGAAACCCCCCGGTTGCCCCAGGCACCCAGGAGGAACTCCCAGCTCTTGGCAGGTCCTGCCCTCTCTGCCCTCAGCCTCTTCCCCTTTCCCGACCCCAGCCACAGGCCTTCCTTCCTGCCCCTTGAACACACCAAGTTCATTCCTTCCTCTGGGCCTCTGCACTGGCTGTTCCTTCTGGTGGAAATTCTCTTCTGCAAGACTCTGCAGCTCACCCTTGCCTACCATTCAGGTCTTGATTCAAAGTCTGCCCTTGAGGTTCCAAGAGGTCCCCAGACACTCCCTGGCCAGTTTCCTGATCTTCCTAGCAGCACTTACCAATCCAAACCGATCTCATTCGCAATGTCCTTCAGGGCAGGGACCCTGAATCTCAGAGCCTGGCACATAGTAGACACTTAATAAACTGGTAAAGAAACATGATAATTTCAACCAGTCATAATTCCCATGAAGGGTCTAAGCAGAGCAATGTGACCAAGGAGAAGCATTTATTTATTTATTTGAGACCGGGTCTTGCTCTGTTGCCCAGGCTAGAGTGCAGTGGTGTCATCATAGCTCACTGAACCTTAAACTCCTGGGCTCAAGTGATCCTCCTGCCTCAGACCCCCAAGTATCTAGGACTACAGCCACATGCTACCACGCCCAGCTAACTTTATTTTTAGTTTTTGTAGAGATGGAGTCTCACTATGTTGCTCTGGCTGGTCTCAAACTCCTGGGCGCAAATGATCCTCTTACTTTAGCCTTCCAAAGCACTAGGATAACAAGCTCAAGCTACTGTATCCAGTTAATTTTTCTATTTTTTGTAGAGATGGGGTCTCGCCATGTTGCTCAGGCTGGGCTCAAACTCCTGGCCTCAAGTGATCCTCCTGCCTCAGCCTCCCAAAGTGCTGGGATCACAGGCTTGAGCCACTGCACTCAGTTGAAAAGCTATTTTTGATACCACAGTCGGGGAGAACCTCCCAGCAGAGGTGGCTTCTAAGTGGAGACCCAGAGACCTTCTGTGTCACTGGACACAAGCACAGTAGACATAAGTAGAGGAGAGAGAGGATAGAAAGTCTGAGGCCTTGGGCCTCTGTCTTATACTCCACAAGACAGAGCACAAGGCTCTTCCCAGGTGTCCCCCAGGTGTCTGGGGGTGCAGGGCGTCCTGGCTTCATGCTCCAAGGTCCTGGCCCGGGGAGAAGCTCCAGGGATGGGTGGCAAGGACATGTGTGTAGGGCCTAGTGGGAGAGGGCGTAGCAGATAGAGGCCTCAGAAGGGTCAGAGACAGCAGGAGGAACAGCCCTGCCCCTGCCCCAGCATGCCTGCTCGGCCACAGCCGCAGGGACTGTCACTGATGGGCACCTGCCACGGGCAGGCAAAGTGCTACACACTTCCTCTTCATTTCTGACCATCTCCCCACCGGCTCCTAAGGCCAGGGAATCTCAAACTCCAGGCACCCCCCACAATTCACTCATTCGTTCATTCACCGCCCTACATGCATCCTCAGCTGGGACAGCGTCTGCCTTCCTGCCTGCTGTGTCTCCAACACGGCACAGTGCCTTGCCTCAGAGGGCACACTGTAAATAATCGTCAAGTGAATGAACACTTCTTGAGCACCTACTATGTGCTGGGGGAAGAGAAGTAAGACACATCCTGCTTTGCTGAGCTCCGTGTGTAAGTGTGTGAGGACAGCAGCCAGGGGGTCTGCACAGCCAGAAGCTTCCAGAGAAGGTCCCCAGGAAGATGTGGGCAGGAGAACACCAAGACACCAAGATGGATGGGGCAGAGAGCAGGGAACTTGGCCCGTGCAGGGACCTAGGCCGAGCGGTGGCAGACCAGGAGACGCTTGGGGGCCTGGAGCTGGGTGGGCTGCAGAGCAAGGGAAAAGAGGCTGCTTCTGAGGGCAGGACGGTGGCATCCTGGAATTCATGGCACCTCCAGGGCGAAAAGAATCAGCTCATTGGAGCCTCTGTCCGTGGTGCCAGCAGGGTTTCTATACAGGGCAGTAGCTTTCAAACTTTTAGACCAAGACCCAGAGTGAAAACAAACATACTGTTTTTGATTGCTACTTATTATACATTACATGTGTTTTTAAAGCTAAACTAAGAGCAACACAAAATAATACTTTCTCTCACTACATAGTGCTTTGACATTTTCTTTCTTATTTCATTTAAAAACATAAGTAATGCAACTCACTAAATCAGTTTCACAACCCATTAACGGCGGGGACCTGTCTGCAATTTTAAAAACTCCGGCCTGAGGGTGGCTTAGGAGCTGTGAATGGGTCGAAACAGGGATCTAGGGCATGTCTTGAAGCTGTGACCACGGGTTTTTGCAGGCATAGCCTGGGGGAGTTGTTGGAGGTCATGGGGGGATACTTGGATCAGTCTGTTGGACCTCCGGGCTCGCAGGACCTCCACGAGCAGCCCAAACAAGGGCTCTTGGGGTTCCCTTCCCCTGGCCCTGTGTTAGAACCCCCTCTCCTCCCCTGCTCCCCACAACAGGTGCCATTCAGCGGTTGTTACACACCTCCCAGGACAGGGAGCTCACCCACTTCTCAGGCAGCCCACTGGATTGTTTGGAGCGAGGCTCACCATGCTGTTGATGCAGCCAGTAACTAACTTCTTCCTGTGACTAGCTGGCCATTCTCCTCTCTGTCCCCTGGCCTGTCATCTCAGGGACCGGGATAGCTCCAGCACTCAACCATGGCCCTCTCTGTCCCACCCAATTCCCTCTCCTCTCTGCTGCCCAGTCACTGCCCGGTTTCTGGGGGACAGACCTGGAGCCCAGCAGAGAGAGGCTCTTTCCAAGGTCAGGTGGCCTCAGGATCTGCAGCTGCATGGCCTGGTGCTGGCACTCAGCCACTCGAGCAGGTCTGGGGGCTGGGGAGGCACAAGGGCTCAGCAGGGAGCAAGGGCAGCAGGATCCAAGGTAATGCCAGTGAGTGGGGGCGGGGGTGGGGCCTGGAAACTAAGCCCGGTAGTTGCCACAAAGCAGCTCATATCAGCAGCAGGTCATGACACAATCACAGACTCACAGGCTCAGGGAACCCTCTCAGCATCCTTCAAATGCAAGGGCACATGCCCAGCCCTATGGGGCAGAGGTCAGAGGCCCAAAGAGGGGACAGAGCCGTCTGAGGTTACACAGCCACTCAAGGGTAGAGCTGGACTTGAACCCAGATCTTTTGTTTCCCATTCATGGGCCTCAAGTGGGACCACTGAGGAACCCTGGGGTGGGGGCAGGAGGCGGGCCACCCCTCCTGTCCTGTCAGGAGCAGGTGGGTCCCTCTGGCCTCAGAGTGCATTGTGAAGGACACAGCGGGAGGGAGGGATCAATAAGCAGAACATTCCAGAGGCAAGTGGGATTCTGGGAGGAGTGAGCTAAGAGGAGTGTGGTGGGACTGGGACTCTGCTGCGCTTTGTCGGAGTGACTGCATAGGGCACCTAATGTAGTGCAAGGTCCAAAGGACACCAAAAGCCCCTTCTGTCTGCTCCATATCACCCACAGCCATCTCCCTTGTGTGGCCTCATGGGGTCCCCTGATCACCATCCCCTCTGCACCCCAGGTGGGCTGGCCTGGGCTTCTCAGGCCTGAGGCAGCAGCTCCTGCAGGGCTTGGGGTGGGGGCTGGGAGAGGAGCTGCAGGGGACCGGGGGAGAGCTTCACTGAGGTGTCTCAGAGGCCAGAAGGTGAAGCCTGGTGCTAACTCTGCCACCACCTCGAGGATGGGCACACCCCTCCCTTGGGCCTGAATCTCCCCTTCAGTAAGATGGGATCAGCTCCACCCTGCATGTATCCCCCTCCTCTGTGGCCTAGCTGAGGTCCCCTCCCATCCCTGCTGTCCGGCTGGAGCCATCATGGGCTTTGTCGGCAAAAGGAAAAAACCAGGCCCATCCCTCCTATCCCCCTGGGTGGTCTCTGCCACACAGAGGGGCAAAGAGAGGTTCCCAGAGGGACAGTGACCTAGTCAAGGTCATGCGGGGTCGGTGAGGGCTGAGCTGGGATTGATCCCAGGCCTGCCTGACTTGGGCCACCTTCCTCTTACTGCTGTGACCAAGGGCTGCTGCCCTGCCGCTCTCTGCAATACGAGGACTTTCTCAGGAGAGGGGGCTTAAACAGGACCAGACCCTTGTCGCCTCTCCTCTTCCAAATCCCATCGATACAGGGAGTGTCTTAGAGAGGGAGGAAGGTGGCAGCAGCCCTGGGGGCCCATTAGGGTGCAGAGGAGGCAGGAGCAGCCCTGGGCTCAGGAGCAGCCCCAGCTTGCTGCATGACCTTGGGCAGACCCCTGTGGTCTCTGGGCTGTCTCTCCATCTCCCGAGCGAGGTACTGGAGAAAAGGCAATGCGGGGGCAGACTGGAAGCCACTGGGTAAAGCTGGGGGACTTTCTTCTTCATCCCACCCCAGGGAGCTCCGCTACCCAACAGCACCTCCCCTCTGCCCTGTGGGGTCCCCTGCTGGGCCTCCCAGCAGGCCTGGACCAAAGCTCCCAGCTGACAGGTCACCATGACAACGCTGCCTCCTCCCTACACAGCTCAAGGACCACCTTCTGCAGCAGCCCACAGGGACCCTCTCCACGACCTGCCAACGACTCTCGGAGCACCTCACCTTCCCCTGCCCGCTGAGGCCAGATGCTCCAGCTGTCTGCATGACAGCTGGTCAAGGACTAGCCAGGTAGCCACAGGGAGGAGCGGGCAAACCGTCACAGGCAGAGAAAGGGGAGCCCCAGGCTGAAAGAGATGCACCCACCCTCCTTCAGCAGGCCAGATGGAGGGTCCTGGAGCGGTTAGAACAGGGCACAGGTAGAGGAAGGACATACGGCTCTCCGTGCCCAGGGCCGTGGGCAAACCCTCACTTTTCTCTGAGCCTCGGTTTTCTCATCTGCAAAGCGGGGGTGACGGTTCTCACAGGGTGATGGGAGGATTAAGTGAAATCATGAATAAAAGCCCAGCACAGAGCCTGGCACACAGAGACCAGTCTCCCTCCTGCAGCAACACCCCTGAGAAAACCTCTTTGTCACCCTGCCGCCGCGAGGCAGCACGTCAATCTGTGCAGCTCTTGCGGTCGGGAGGAGACCGTGGGAAGGTGTTGCAGGGACGCAAAGGGCCAGACCCCAGCACCCGCCCCTCCCTCTCCTGGCCTTAGAATCTGGCAAAACCCACACGTTCAAACCCAGTCCCAGACACTTTCCACCTGTTTCCAGCCGGCCACTCCCCCTGGCTGAGCCTCGGTTTCCCCTTCCATAAATGAGGAGCCACCCATGTGCCAGGTCGTCCAGGTTCACCCCAGGGACCAGATGGCGGGCCACAGGGGTAGTATTGGTCAAGGCCTCTAGGAGTGGGGGGCCCAGACCCAGAGCAAGCCGGCGCGTGAGCCCACCCCTGCCCCCCACGCCACACCCCACCCACCACCCCGTGAGCGCCGTGTGCGCGCCTGCAGGAGCGCGCGTGTGTGACTCAAGGTCTATTCATAGCTGAGCTCCACCAGCTGCAGCGTCACAAGCAGAGGGGCCTCAGCCCATATTATTATTTCAATTACCATCTGAATTAAAAGTTTGAGCAGCGATCAGCCCACGTAGCCAGGGGAAGAGGGAGCAGGAGAAAAATAAAGAGGAAAAGGAGAAGAAGGGCTGTGCCTGGAGATCCCCACACCCCAAGGAGGGCTGTGTCCACAGAGGAGGCTTAAAGGTTATGCCAGCTCCCAGGGTGCCTGCTTGTCCTGTCCCTTACCCAGGACCCGGGGTCCCCGTGAGGTGGGAGGAGCACTTTGAGATGACAGCCCAACTACAGCTACTTTGTGGAAACAGATCATTCAGTCGAGAGTCTTTGGCACACGGGTGGTGGGTCTAGCTCAGACAGGATGAGGGACTGACCTAAGGTCACACAGGGAACCACATCTGAGGCTGTTGTCTCTAAGACCCTCTCTTGCCAGGCAGGTCCCACACTAAGTTTCCCCTGATCTCTCCAGGCCATTTAACACCACATGACACCGACATCTGCAGGTGGTCCTGGGGCCAGGGCGAGAAGGTTGGAAACTGTTGTCCCTGCTGGTGTCTCTATTCTGTTTCCCTCTACCTGTGCCCTGAGCCTGACTCTCCTACCTGCAGTCCTAGCTTGGAGCCAGCATCCTCTCAGCGCTCTGCACCCCCAACTTCCCACCATCATCCCAAAGGCCCCTCCTCACCCACTGGCACAGGGGACAAAGCCCTGGGCCAGGGGACAGGCAGCCTGGCCCAAATCTAATTCTCTGGGTACCTTTGGGCAGGTCATCCCCTGTCTCTGAGCCTCAGTCTTCTCATCTGTAAAATGAGTCCTCCCCTTCTGTGCGCATCAGTGTCTTCAGAATGGAGCCCCCAGGGGGTGTCATGATGTGGGGGTGACCAGACCGTCTCCTGCCAAGCCCCAGCCCAGGGGAGGAACATTTTCCACTCTTTTCCCAGGGAAGTCCCAGAGACAGCCCCTGAGAATCAAACCAGTCTAAACGCAAACCAGCTTCCTCTGCAACTTTGCTATGTGACCTTGGACAAAACACATAAATTCTCTGAGCCATGGCTCCCCATCTGTAACACGGGGACAACAAATCAACATTGCAGGGTTGCTGGGAGGATTAAATGAGAATTTGCAAAAGCTCCTAACCAGTGCTTGGCGAGACAACGTGAGTTTCCCAGCTGGGAAGCGGGAAGTGATGGGCGCTGCTCCCGCCGCCTCCTCCTCGAGAAATATCAAAGGCTCCTGGGGTTTCGGAGGTGGAGATGGCATTCAACCTCACCCATAAAGCAGGAGTCACCGGGACAGGTTCCCTGCTTGAATAGCTCTGGGAACGAGGAACTCACTATTTCACAAAACATTCACAGCCGCTCTCCACCTTTCTCTAGCTAGAATTTTCTAGAATGGACCATAACCTTCTAGCTTAACCCCAAATCCAGCCTGTCCCTTCCTGGGACTGCCTGAAACTGGCTTTAAAATGAGCCTGAAAGACGTTCCTCAAGGAGGCGGAACGAAGGGTGCGAGTGATGCCCAGGCGCAGCGGGGTGAGGGCAGCTGGACAGCAGGGAGGAGCTGAAGCCAGAGCTGGGTCCGCTAAGCTCCTGGCTCCTGTCTGGGCTGCCACAGTGTTCCCCAAGGTGGCTGTGTACCTGCCTGTCTGCCTGTCTGTCTGCTTCTGCCCCCAAACCATCGCTGCAACCCTGGAGGGTCTACTTCCCCTTCTGGGCCTCAGTTTCCACTTTGGTAAAATGAGGGCATCAGACCAGTGATTTAAGCTCCAAGGCTTCTGTCTGAATTAAGACCCTCCCACTCCACCTTCCCACCTGCTGCCTGGGTTGGCCTTCCCCCCACCCCCAGCCCAGGGAGCCGTGGGCACCTAAGTGCCTGCGGAGTCCCTGTCCCCCCTTCATATTAGCGCCTTGGACGTTTCCTTTAAGGACTCTACATCCCCAATTTACAGGTGAGGAGCTGGAGGCATAAGGAGATGAAGCCACTTGCTCAAGGTCACAGAGAAGGATTCAAAATTCAGGACTCTCTCCCGCGGGCCCAGGAGATGGCAGGACTTAAGGGCAGTTTTCTCCAGGAGAGTCACCAAGAGCTTGAGTGGCCAACTGTTCTTTACATAGATGTGGACTCTGCATGGGGGTGGTGGCCAAGGTCACGCAGCAAGGCAATGACAAATCAGGGTCCTGAACCGAGGCTCCCTGCCTCCCAGGTCCCACCAAGCCAGGGGGACAGCAACATGGCCTGACTTCCCATTCCAGTCCTGGGATCTCCCCAAGATCGGAGCCCTTGTCCTGCCTTGGCCCTGCTTGGCTGTGCCCAGAAGCCCCCAGCCCCTAGCCTGAGGTGGGAAGAGTGAGCAGGAAGACAGGACAGAAAGTTGAGGGCTGGCTGCTTGCCCCTGGCCCTCTGGCCCTCCTCTCCTGCTCCCCTCATGCAGGGGGAGCGGCGGCGGTGATGTAATGCACTCGGCTTTCGTCCCGGTGCCAATCTCAGAAGAGAGACGACAGATTGCGTGAGCCAAATTTGGCATCCTAGGGGGAGAGGCATGAAAAGTGGAGATGTGGAGGAGAACAGAGGAGCCTGGGGAGGTGGGGAGAAGCCCCCTGCCCAGCAGACCTGGAGGCGCCTCCCCTCTCTCACTCAGGCCCTCCCCTCCTCCCCAACCCACCTGGCCTTGAACCTCCCCTCCTCGCTCTGAGAGGCCACCCTGGCTGCTCCCCGGGCTGGTGCCCCTGCTGCCGGCCCCCACCCCCACCCGCCACACTGCTCCAGCTCCGTTTCCCACCGCCGCTAGTTTCCTGGTTACCGTGTTGCTGGTTGTCATGTCGCTTACATGTCCTCGTGACTCAGTGGTCCCCGCAGAGGGGCCCCCTCCTCCTCACACCCTCCTTAGCACTCGCCCCCGCCTCCCCCAGATCCACATTAAGCACCAGCCCTCCTTGTAAGCCCACACTGCTCCTCCTCCCCTGCTCTCTTATCCTAAGCTGAGAATCTTTCCGCAGCATCTCCTGGAGCTACTTCATTCTCTCTCACGAATGTCTACGAACCTACTATGCTCCAGGCTCATGCAAGCTGCTTTCCGGAGCTGCTTTACAGAGTCTGTAAACTGCTCACCATCCTGACGGAGCCATTACCATCATCCCCATTCTCCAGTTGAAGAAACTGAGGTTCAGAGAGGTCAAGCCAGCTGCCTAAGGTCACTCAGCAGAAACTCAACCATCTCTATTTGGTCACAGTCACCCCAGGGTTTTTTTCTTTTTTCCCTGAGAGAGCAGCTTTCTTTTCAAGGGTAAACCGAGGGGCCGTGAGGAACAGCTTCCAAGCCCCCATGCACCCTCTAATTCCGGGACACTCCTACCCTTGGTCAGTCCTCTATCTCCAGCTATACTCCCCTTACCACACGCCTCCCTTAGGGAAAAGTGAGTCCTTACTCCCATCTGCCCAGCACTCCCCAGCCTGGGAACAGCCCTCTGCTCATGGAGCTCAGGGCTCCCCTTGGAGGTCAGTAGGGCAGGGAGTGATGTCCCCATTCCACAGATGTGAAAGTTGATGGTCAGGGAAGAGAGTGACTAGCCCAGGGTGCTGGTTTCTCAGCTAGCTGAGCTAATTTCTGGGAGCCTGAATGGAGGATGTATGAGGCCCACGACTCAGTGCAGAAAACCCCAGAAAGAGTCCATCCTCTCAATGCAAAATAGAGTCGAATGTTCCAGACTTTGACTTGGACACGAGTCAGCCCAGTGGCCAACAGCCTTTGCTCCTGCTGCGCCCACCCTTTATCCTGACTGCCCTGTTCCTCCATTTGCTCCCCTCATCACAGGCCAAGCCAAGGCACAGCGTGGCTCTTGGGCCCCTGAAGTCCTGCTAACAGCTCCCCAAAGGCCTGAAGCCATGGAGGTCATGGGACCGGAGATGCGGGATAAGCGAGCCAATGACGACTCCAGCCCCTCTCCAGACCTTGTACGCCTGGCCCCCTCCCTCTCTCCCTCAGCTCCCCTCAAGTTCCTGCTCTGTGGCCTCATCTGCCACTTAGCCAGGCTGCCCTGCCTCTGGCCCCTCCAACGCACGCAGCCTCCCGTCTCCCGGCACCCTCTCCCCATCCTGCAGCCTGGGCACTGGGGGCAGAAGGGTGGGGGGGCAAGGAGGTTGTCCTGGTGAGAGAACATTCCGCGTTGCAGGGGAAGCTTTCCCTGCTCAGGTGCTCGTTCAGACCTCTCTTTCCTTGGGGGGCACCCCTCACGGAGGAGAAGGCAGTCTCTGCCTCTCCCCAGCCTGTTTCTACCACTGTGAAATGTGACACGACTCATTTGCTGGACCCCTACGCCCCCGCCCCGGGGTCACCTAGCACAAACTGAGTGCTCACACATGAGAAGCGGGATTTCGTTCCCCCTGGGATCCCAGGGCCATTTGCAAAGAGGCTGCAGCTGGGGAGGTGGAAAGGAGAGACACCCTCCTGCTTGCCACAAGTCACCTGCCTTGGAGCTCCCCGGCATGACAACCGGGGGTGGGTGGAGGCAGGGAAAGGTCATGGCCGGGGCACGAGGTCAAGACCCCTTCCACCCACCTCTCCCCCCTTCCTGGCCACAACCCAGACCTCGACCCTCCCAGATCGACAGAGGGACGGAGCCCGCCAGCTCCTGGGGAGTCACGGGACCGCGCCAACGCGCGCCGGGCAGCCAGGACCCAGCTCCAGGACAAGGTGCAGAGCGGGCGGGGCCGGAGCGGCCTGCCCCGGGACACACAGACAAGCACTCGGGCCGGACAGACTGACGGACAGCGCACGCGGTGGGCGAGCGCCCGGCTTACCGCGGGGCGGAGGGTCAGACGAGTGTCCGGGAGGCGGCGAGCGGGCGCTACATCCCACGGCGCGATCCGGCGGGCGGCGTCCCGGGCGGGGAGAGGGGAGTCCCGGCGCCCCCTCCCCGCGAGCTCGGCCGGCCCGCGCTCCCCTCCCGGCTGCCGGCCGCGCTGTGCGTGGGTCTCGGGGTCTCCGCGCGTCCGGGCCGTCCCGCGCCGCTCTCCGCGGGCCGCCCAACTTTCAGCGCTGCCCCGCGCCGCGCCCTCGGCGCCGCCTCGGCGTCAGCATCGTCGGGCCCCGGGCCCGGGCTCAGAGCGCGGGGGTCGGGGGGCCCGTGGCGCCCGGCCGCCCGCGCTCGCGCCCCCCTGCCCCGCCGGCGCCTTCGGGTCGGCCGCCCCGCGCAGTTCGCTGGTTCCCTCGCTGTCACTCCGTCCTGCTGGCGCACGCTGCCCCCTGCCCTGCGCTCGGCTCCCCGGCCCCCTGCGCTCGGCCCGGCCCCGCGACCCCCTCGGCCTCCGGGCCTGGGGTCGCCCTCCGCGCTCCCGCCGGCCGGCCTCTGCCGCCACCGCCTCCCCTGCTCCCGATCCTCTCTCGCTCTGCCCTGGGTCTCTGCCGCGCTCTCCGTCCCTATCCCTCTCCGGGTCTCCCCTGCCTCCCTCCGTCTCTCTCGCTCTCTCCCGCAGGGTCTCAGTCCCCGTCGCTGTCGCCCTCCGGGTCTCCTCCCGCCTCCCTCCGCCTCTGCCTCTGCCCCGTCTCTCCCCCTGCGCGTCTCTATCTGTCTCCCTCGCTGTCTCTGTCCTTCTCCGTCTCTCTCTCCCGCCCCCTCTCGGCGCGGCCCCCTCTGTCTCGGACCCAGGCCCCCGCCTCTGCCGCGTCCCCGGCTCGCCCGGGAGCCCGAGCTCCCGCCGCCCGCGGCGCGCCGAGAACTCCCAACTCGCCGCACGCCGCCCCGCTTTGCGAGACTTTCGCCCCTCCTCACACGTGACCCGCGCCCCGCTGCGGAGGCCGCGCGCCCCCAGCCCCGCAGCCCCGGCGCCCCGCGGGGCCCAGCCCTGCCCGGTCCCCGCCTGTCCCGGCACCTAAGCCCCTCCCGCGGGGCGCGGGGCGCGGAGCAGGGGCAGGGGCCGGGGGGCTGCGTGGCCCCGCTCCTGCCCCGGATCCTGCCCGGGTTTTCCTCCTCGCCCCAGGAGCGCTCCTCCCCGAACCCGTTCCTGGATCCTCTCCCGGGTTTTCAAGCGCCCCGGGGCAAGTGGAGGGGGTTCCTTGGAGCCGGGAAGGGGGTGGTGGGAGCCCTGGGGCCCCCTGGTGCCTTGCCCCTCCCGTTGGCAGTCCCTGTTGCCTCCCGAAGTACCATCAGTTAAGGACCCCGTGCACCCCCTACTCACTCTGGGAGACCGAGGCGGCCCTGCTGGAGGGACCCTCCCCACCACCTGGTCGGCGCTGCCCCGTTTGCAGACGGAGAGACTGAATACCAGGGAGGGTCCGAAGCTCGCCCAAGGCCACCCAGAGGTGGCAGAGCCACACCGAACCCTAGTTTCTCATTCTCTCTGCCGTTCCCTATCACGCCAAGCTGTCTTAATAAAGGCGGACTCACACCCATCTCCTGCCCCTCCCCAGTGTACCCCAGGCCTAGGCCCCACACGCTGGACTGTTGGAGAAGCCCCCAGCACCCGACAGTCCCTGGCGAGCCAGCTGCTTCCGGGACATCCTGTCACCTCTGAGAACACAGGAGGGAAAGTGCTTCTCTCCCTCCAGGGTGGGAGGAAGAGAGAACACCTGCAGTCAGACAGCCAAAAGAACTTCCCTGGATGCCTGGCTGTCTCTGACTAGCCCCAGTGCAGACAGGGAGCAACTGAGGCACCCCAAAGCCAGGGGGAGATCTGATTGAATCTGGAATCCCCTCTGGCTCCTCCTGACCCCCTAAGATGTGTCCAGCGCAGGAACGGCACCGCACAAACTACTGTGACTGTTTCCCTTCCCTGTGGGCTGTCCCCACCCAAAAGGATCCAGTCCCAGTGCCTCAGCATGATGTACAATCAGGTCCCACCTAATCCAGCATCCCATATACCCACACATACACCCTGCTTCCACAGATTCCAGAACACACCAGATGCTTCCACACCTCTCTTCCTGCACGCACTGTTCCTCCTGCCTGAAATGCCCTTCACGTTCTTTGGCCAGAGAATTCTTGCTGTTCTCCAAGCCCAGCCTCAGTGCCACTTCCCTGAGAAGGCCTCCTGATGCCCTGGCAGAAATCATTCATCACCCTTTCGTTCATTCACTCAGCACTGGGTGCCCACCACATGCCAGCCCCCGAGCTGGTCACAAGTGTGGTTCTTAGTAGGCTTGGGAGTCTGGCCAATCTGGGCTCAAATGCTCTTAGGAGCTATGTGAACTTGAGCAAGTTTTTAATTTAACTTCTCTGTAAAATGAGGACCCTAACAGCCACCCCGCCCCGCACACACACACAAACACAGGGGCAGAGTACGTGAGGTGGATGCACAAGAAACGCACAGCTCGTGGTAGGTGCTCAATAAATGTGGCCATCCCTCTTGAGGCTCTCTTCAACACTGCAGACCTCCACAATGCACGTCTTGTTCCATGCCTGTCTCCCTGGTTACCCTGCTGTGCCCTCACAGGCAGCCAGCCAGGACTGATGTTCCGTTGCAAGGATCCTCCGTGCGTAGAGGGAGGGGGACTGAGTGCTTGCTCAGGAGCAGGCGTGTGCCTGGTACCTGCCACACTCTTCCATGGATTGAAAGTGGGAGGAGGCAGGTGAGGCCAGTGACTTTTGGTCTGTTCACCTGCCCAGAGGCCTGGCCTGGTAGCTGCCCAGGGAGTGTGGGGTGCGAGGGAGGGAGGGAGGAGCAGGAAGGAGGAAGAGAGAATCAGAGATGTTTGTGGATCAGAGCTTCTACTCTCACATGGTCAGCCCCTGATGTCAGATCACTGGACACAGTTGAGGATGGGATGGGGGCTAAGGGGAAGGAGGGTCACTTTGCTGGGGCAGGGCCGCAGCCCAGGGCACTCATCCCGTATAAGGAGGAAGGACTGGCAGGAGGTGCAGAGAGGTTCAGGGACCCCAGGAAAGAGTCCCTTCTCCACCAGTCAATCCTGTGTGACCCTGGGCAGCTCATCTCTCCTCTCTGGGCCTCAGTTTCCCAATATGTAAAGTAGGAAAGATAATGCCCACTTCGAGCAGCTGTTTTGAGGATGACTTAAGACTAAAGGAAGAATTCACCATGGTCCATCCCATGTTTGTGCAGCTCCGGCCCTGTTAGAGGTGGGGAGTGGGGACGGGGGTGGGGACAGATCACGTGAGACAGGCCTGCAGAGGCTTGGGATGGGGCCGGGGGAAGACTTGGGTGTGAGAACCTCTGTGACCCTGGGCAAGTTGCTTGTCCTCTCTGGACCTCAGAGGCCTCATCTGTAATGGGACAGTTTGGACTGTGTCCCCGAAGGGAAGTGGGTATCGTCTTCCTCTAACATGGAAGCACGCCTGGACGGAGTGAGGATAACCAGCATCCGCTGAGCTCATCCCATCAGCCCAAGACTATTCTAGACCTTCCCAGGCACTGGCTCATTTAATCCTTCCAAGAACTCTGTGACACATGCACCTGTTACCAATGGGGAAACTGAGGCACAGGTAGTATTGCTATGAGCGGCATGACCTGAGTGGCCAGGGGCAATGCTCTGGATGAGTGAGATTTGCTCTGAAGTTCGAAGGGGACCGATGGTAAAACCTCCAGCCAGCCACACGTTTTGGCAAAGCTCCCTGCCCATTCCGCGTCCCATTCTCCTGTTTGATCCTCGCAGAGCTTGGTGGGGTGGTGGCTCCGACTGGCCTCACTGCACAGGTGAGGAACTGAACCATGGGCAGTGACAGCAAACGCTTACCCAGGCTCAGTCGGGCAGTAAGCAAGTGTGTGAGCCAGGAATCGAACCGGTCGCACTCCTAGTTTCTGGGGAAAGGTCATTCCAGGCCAGCATAGCACTCACTAACCAGCTTCTCTGGGAGCCTGCTCAGACCTGGGTCACATGGGGGCCCCAGGAGCCTGTGCAGAGGGCTGAGAGGAGTGGAGAGGATACCGACTTGGGCTGGGCAGGTGGGACAGCTCCAAGGGAGGGAAGGGCCACTTTGAAATGTGAGAGTCACAGAGTCCAGAGGTTTTCAGCCTAGGGAGCTTCTTAGAGTCCAGCCAGACCATTCTGCAGATGAGGCAAACCGAGGCAGCCCAGATGCTTAGATTAGAAATCAGATCAGGACACAGCTGGCCTGCCTCAGAGCTCTAAAGTCCTGGCAGCTCCTTGAGGGTAAGGTCCAGGGGTGGGGACAGGGACATTGGGGGTCCAAAGGGCCAAGACCCAGGCTTTGTCTTGGGGTCAGAGGACTGTAGGGGTCTCTCCTGCCCTCCACCCCCATCCTCACCCCCCCGCCCCCCCGCACTCAGTAGTCACCAGGGTGGAATATTTTAGCACCTATAGAAAAACCGCCACAGACGGCTGTGGCAGCTGTTGCTAAGGAGACGCTCCCAAAATAGCCCCCCTCCGCCAACCTTTCCCGCTGCTGCTCCTGCTGTGAGGAGGGGAGGAGGCCAGGCTGGGAGGGGGTGGCACATGAGCCTTGGCCCCAGGCTCACCCACCCACCCTGGCCCAAGACCCGTGCAGCCACAGGTCTGTGGAGGGGCACGAAGCTGTCCTAGGCAAGCCTGTGACCTGAGCCACAGTCCTCAGCTGGGGAAGAAGGTCACCCAGGTGAGGGGAAAGGGAGAAGCCCCTGCATCCAAGACCCCCAACACACTCCCACATGTGCACAATCGCAGATTCTCACGGCTCTGCTCATCCACCGGTGCACACACAAGTACAGCCTCACACATGCCCACCTGGGTATGCACACACACCAGCAAGACGCAAATAGACGCGCGGGTAAACACATATGCCACAAATGCACAACACACACCTGCATGCACATGCCACACAGCCGTAAATACACACATGTATATACACGACTCAAATGCACATGCCCAGTACACGCATACACTAGCGCATGCATGCCAGGCACATGGACACACGCACACCAGTGTACACATACCCCACAGCACACATACACACATGTCCACAGATACACATGGCTGTCCAAACACATGCCCAGCGTGTGGCATTCAAAGGGCATTCAGTGGTGTTACTCAGTGGGCTCTGTCCTGGTGGCCATGTCTTAGGGCTTCCAGATATCCTCACTTAGTGGGGAGCTTCTGCAATCCAACCACAGGGTAGAGGGCAAGGAGGAGATGTACGGGCAGGTGGACAGAGAGTCTTTTCTCTGTGAGCCCCTCTAATTCTGGGGACCAAAGGCTCCTTGGTTCCTGGGAGAGCCGCCCTGGGCCAGTTCCCTGGGAAGAGTGCAGTGGAATGGACAGCAGAGTTCTGAGACCCAGGGGCTGGGGTGGGTCTCAAGGACACGATGGCAAAGGGGCGGCAAGTGTGACGGTCCTTGACACGTGCAAAGCACTTTACTGTTTACAAGTTGCTTTTACACCCGTTGATTATTTCACACACTTGGTACATACACTCTGAGATGGTGGTGGCGGTGTCCCCATTGCAGACCCAGAGAGGAGAGGGGACCTCAAGACCACACAGCAAGTTACTAGCAGAGCTGGAAGCAGAACCCAAGAGGGTGCCCGCATTCAGCGCCAGTGCCTTCCACTCAGCTGTGCAGCTCTGGCTGGCAAGCAGACCACTACTGCAGGGCCTCACTTTGCCCCTGACTCGCCCTGCGATATTGGGGAGCAGCCAGGCCTTTCATCTTCCAACAGGGAAAGCTGAGAAAGAATCCCTAGGGGTGTTTTCAAGCAACAGCTTGTGGCCTCAGTCGGGGCTGGGGAGTGGTGTTCGCCGGATGCCCTCGAAATGCCGGATGCCGGCACAAGGACAAAGGGTGGCCCGGTGGCTCGCTCCTCTCGGCCAGGCGCCATCCCTCTCCAGTCTGCTCTGTGGCTCCAGTTCATGAATCCCCAGGCTCCGGGTCTTCGCTGGCGCCTCGTCACTCTGGAGACACGGTGAGCAGCTTGCGGTTGCCGTGGGAACTTCGCCAGGGCCACCGCCTGCAGGCACGACTCCAGGCTCCGGGAGCTGGGTTTGGGTCTCCAAAAGACACCTGTCGCCAGCGGCGAGGGGAGGCGGCGTCCTGGCTCGGTTATATGTTTTTCTGCCTCTTTTAATTGAGGTGTAACTTACAAACAGTAGTGCATGCATCTTAAGAGTACAGCTTGATGAATTTTTTAGACATGTGTATAATATAAAACCTGTGTCACCACCCCGGGGATCAGGATACAGACGACTTACGGCACCCCAGGAGTTACACCTCAGCAGTAAACCCAGAGAGATGGCCTTCTGAGAAGACACGGGTTTCCGCGTTGGCTCCGCACTTTGCTCTGCCCGGCGTCTTTGGACCTCAGCTCCCTGCAAAGGGAAACAAGGAACTGACATTTGTTGGGTGATTTTACTCCTAGCAAAGCACATCAGATACTTCAGGAACTTTGACCCCATCAGTACTTAGTTTACACCCAGTTGATGATGTGAAAACTGGGACTCAGGAAGATTGAATGAATGGTCTAAATCCAGACAGCTCTTGCGTGAGGGAGTGTGAGATTTGAGCTCATCTGTCTAACCTCCACGTTCATCTTTCTCTTCTTCTTCCCTTCTTTGGCCTCGTTTAAAGAGCAGTACAGATAAAAACGCACTGGGAGAGCGGCCATGTCACAGCTTTGCGCCTTTGTGCTATAGTTGCTTCTACTTGGACTCTCCTCTCTTCCCCCAGCTTCTGTCGTCGAGGCAAGCTCCTATTCACTCTTCGAAACCTACTGGGACATCACTTTTCCTAAAGCCTTCCTTAACTGCTATCCTCCCCAGCGGTTCCCCCAAGCCCAGGGTAATTAGTCTCTCCTCTGGGGTGTTCGGATGGTGCAGGAGGGGCTCCTGCAGGCTGCATCTACGCGCAACCCCAAGGCGCCTGGCACACAGCTGGTCTTTGATAAATGTGCTTGAGCTAAAACTGGAAGAGAGGTTTTAGAACCTCGGTTTCTCTCTCTGCAAAATGCAGTCTGCACTGGCCCTGCCTCGAACTCAAAAGATATTGAGCTGGGGAAAGAAGTTCCAGAACACCCAGGTTGGGACAGCAGGAAGAGAAAGGCTGCCCTCAGCCCACCTGGCACGGTTAGGAAATAGATTCGTCTGGTCTGGCCACAGGGCAGCCCTGGGTCTGCCTGGGAAGAGTTGCTCCGTGCACTGAGGAATGTCCACTCTAGGACCCTTTAGGGAGACCCAGGAGTCGGGCCCAGCCGGGGAAAGGCAGCTGAGTAAGTGGTGGGTGCCCTGGTTTTCACTGTACACCCCTGTTTCCTTCCATACAGACTTGGAGGCAGTCCGCAGGATATTCAGTACAGTGGGGAACAGTAACGAGGGCCAGCACCGGCAAGGACAAAGATTATATACAGGTATTTTTAAAAATAATTGAGCAGTTCCCCTGTCCTTTCACCTGCAAGTCTGACTTTGAACATGCGATTTGCTTGTTAATGAAAAGAAAACAGTCCTTGCCCTTTGAGCTGAAGGCAATTCCCTCTTGGCTCTCCCCGGAGTTGCGTTCCTACAGCAGGCATATGTTGGGGTGTCAGGAATTGAGACTGGGGTGAGGGACTTGCTGGGATCCCCCCAGAGGCAGAGGCAGGTAGTGAAGGGTGGTGCAGAAGAGTGCTGCTGTGGCTACAGCCATGTGTTTTAAAGGAGAAGGGGAAGGGCGTGTCCCTGTTCTTCACCAGGAGCTTTGCAAAATGCTCCACCTTGGAGATGGGGTGGGTATGAAAAAAGGCAGGGCTGATTGCTAAGGACAGAGTGATGGAACTTTGGGGAGAGGAGATCTGTGTGACTTGGGTTAGCGAGAGGCACATTTGAGCCTCAATTTCCTTATCTGTAAAATGAGGACATAGTATCAGTTTCATGGGGTGATCAGGACCATGCAAAGAGCACCGAATGGGGAGTCAGTAGTACTTGTGTCTTTACTACCCCATTTAACAGATGAGAAAGCTGAGGCCCAGAGAGGGAATAAGGCTCAGGCCCTAGAGCCATCCAGCCTGGGTTTTTTCCCTTCCACCACCATGGGGGATCACTCCTAAGGCCTCCCCTAGCTTTGGCAAGTTTCCCTGTGGTCTTCTGGAAGAAATAAAGGGCAGGAGAGGATTCCAGCCTATTCCAGTGCCCTCCCTCCAGTTGGGGCTGCTTCCCAGGAAGACAGATGTTTCACCAAATGGCAAATGCACGTGCTTTTCCCTGGCCTGGGAGAAGGTGGGCGCTGAGAAGGAAGTGCCAGCTGGTTGGGCAGAGAGAACCCTAGCCACACCACCGCCTTCTCTGGGCACCAGCTGCAGGGGAGGCATCTGGGCAGGGTTGACGGGAGCAGGAAACAGAAGGGCCCATTCAGAATCTGCCGTAGCCTAGGGACGAGTGTCTGGCTTCTCTCCCAGAGGGACTTGGTCCACACACTTCGCCTCCCTGGTCCTCAAAGTCCGTCACCTGCTGCACGGCTGGCCCGTTGAGGCCGGATGGGAAGAACCCGAGCAACATGCTTGGCTTGTGCCTGGCACCCCGTAGACGCTCCGTACTTGCTGGCTGTTGTTCTCACCACCTCCCTACCAGGGCAGGAGTCCCCACTGCTGAATCCCTGACAAATGGGCACCCCCTCCCCGCTCACCCACCTCTCATGACAGGGAGCTCATCACCTGCCATGACAACCCACAGTGTAATGTGATGATTTAATTGCAGACTGCGTGTTGGAATCCGGGTTACAGAACTGCTTAGTGTCTGTGTGACCTTAAGCAAATTATTTAATCTCTCTGCCTCGGTTTCCCCATGTATAAAATGAGAATAATAACAGTGTCTTCCTCATAGTGTCATTTAGATCAGTGCCTCTCAAACTTCTGTGCACGTGAACCACTTGGGGATCTTATTTAACTGCAGAGTTCCTCTGTGGTCTGGGGTGGGTTAGAGTTAGGGTTAGGGTTAGGGTTAGGCATTCCCAATAGGTGACAGCAATTCAGCTGGTCCTTGGTCCACATGTTGAATCTCAAAGGACTGCCTCACCCTGGTTGTATGGTAAGGGACCTGGGGGGCCATAGAAGGGTCTTAAAAACTGGATCGACACATTGTTATCATGCAAAAGTCTCTCTGGCTACCTGTGGCAGGAGGTAGGGGTGGGAGGAGGCCAGTTGTTTAGGGAGAGATGGGGATCCTGAGGGGAGCATCTAGGAGGGGACAGTAAAGACCCTCAGCTCAGCTGACCTGGTCTACTCACTGATGCAGAGACTGGCGCCCTGCTCAGGCCACCCGGCACTGGGAGGACTCCCTCCCACCAGAGGTCTTGCACCCTCCTCCCTCCCTGCCTCTCAGCCCCCTGGTGTCTCTGCTGGCTGGAGTGACCCTGTCTAACACCTTAGCACACCAAGAAGAGGGAGGCAAGAATGGAAGCCCTGAGTCTCCGAGACTTGACCTCGTTCTTACAACCACCCTATTTATAGACAAGAAAACTGAGGCCAAGAGAAGGGAAGGCCCACAGCACCTAGGCTGGAACCAAGGTCAGTCTGACTCTACCCCCAGCGAGGTCAGGTCAGGACAAGTGTGGACATCCAAATGAACAGGCGAGAAGGTAGGGACTCCAGTTCCAGCTCTTCTCCTCACCCTACCCGACCCAGGGAAGAAGTTCAAACGCCAAGATAATGAGAATAGCAGCGGGTCACCATTGACAGGGTCCTCGCACTCACACACTGGCACCAGTGTTGTCAGGCCTGCGCACAGGTAAGGGAACTGAGGCAGAGACAGGACTCAGTGGCCCGCTCAGGTTTCTGAGTGAGGCAGAGGACACTGGGGCTTGGCGGCAGGGGACGTGATGGCCACCTGGCAGCAGGGCGCGGGGCGCAGCCGGAAGCCCCCCTGCCTGGCCCGCCGCCCCGCCCCGGGCTCGGGCTCGAGGCCTGCATGGCGGGAGGCGGGATCTCCCGGCGGCGCCGCTTCCTGGCTCCCCACCCCGCGCGGCGGTCGTCCTGGCCACGTCACCGCCCGGCCCGGAGTGCGCTGGCGGAGCGCGGCGGCGGCTGCGGGCGAGCGGGGCGGGAGGCGCAGGCAGGGCCGGGCACCGAGACTCCGCGGCCGGGACGTGGCAGCCGGCCCGCCCGCCAGAAAGTTTCCTGGAAGTTTGCTGGGCGCGGGCGCAGCACCGACGGGCAGGACCATGAACGTGTTCCGAATCCTCGGCGACCTGAGCCACCTCCTGGCCATGATCTTGCTCCTGGGGAAGATCTGGAGGTCCAAGTGCTGCACGGGTGAGGGGCGCCCCAGGCGGGAGGTGGGGGACCCCCTCGCTGGCCAGCCCTGGCGGTCTCCACTACCACTGCGTCCGCTCAGGGTGGGGACTTCAGCTTGGGCGTCCTAGAAACTCTTTTTGCACAGATCAGCTTCCAAAATCAGTGCAAAGTTGTACAATATGAAAGAAGGGGAATCCTCCAGATTACCGGGGAGGGTAGGTTTGTGCCTCCACTGACACCCCCCCCCCCATGTTGGCATTGTCCCAGCTAGTTGGAAGAAGAGGGGAATGAGGAAAAGCTGACACCCCCTCCCTCCCACTGGTCACTCCCATTGTTCCTTCCTCCCTCACTGGGGAGGAGGGGGATAAGGGGATGTGTACTCAGGAAGTGGCCCCCAGTTCTCTGGGTCTTCTTTTCCCTGTTCCTCCCAGACTTCTGCGCAGGCTGGACCTTCTTCCCTCCCCTGCCGGCGGGTGGCACAGGCGGCTGTGATGTGGCAGGAGGGAACCAGTGGTGCTCAGGTGGGCGTGGAGCTGCCCCTGAGCAGGAGCCTGGGGAGGGCTGGAGGGGTCCCATTTGCCCTCCAACAGCAGTCTGGTTGCTCTGCTGGAGGTTTGGAGAAGTTTCCAGGCTGGGCTGATGGTCACCAAACAGACCCTGTGCAATTAGAGGCTGCCGGAGCCTCCTGCAGCCATCTTTGTCCACTGGTGTCCTAGAGGCGCCCGCCCTGTGCTTGGCACTGGGGTGGGGAGATACGGCATGAGCTCAGGCTCCTTGTGGGAGCCGAGGAGGCAGAGAGCAGCCCCTGCAGGCCTCGTGGAGGGAGCAGCTCCGTGCTGGGTCCTGGAGGGCCGGTAGGGAGTTGTCCCAGGAAGGGGGAGCAGCCTGATTTGGGGGTTGTCCAGGAGGGAGATGAGTCCGGAGGGAAGGCAGTCCGGATGTAGAAGGGCCTTTTCCCTCAGACCAGGAAGTAGGGACTGGGGAGCCATGGAAGGTTGGGAGCAGGGGAGGAGTTTGGCAGGGGGGCCTAGGCAGGTCACTTTGGGAGCTGTGAGAGAGGAGGCAGAGGAACAGGGGGTGGGGATGGGGGTGTCGGGGAGAGGCTCCGCCTGTGGGGCTCAGCAGGGGTTGAGGAAGGTGCAGAGGGGGTGGCTATAGACCTGGAGGCCATTTGGGTTCGGTTCTTCTCCAGAGAGACAGACACTCAGACTCTTCAGGGTCCCTGCAGAGGAAGTGGGTCAGGAATGCTGGGGGCTGATGGGGCAGAAGAATCAGCTGGGGCCTGTCCCTGCACATCAGTCCACAGAGGGCTGGGCAGGGTGAGCAGCCGTGGCCAGGAGGGGGCGCTGTTATCCAGCCCACTCTCTGTACTGGGCCCCTGGGGTACAACCCGGACAGCAGAGGCTGCCCTGCTGGAGCTGACTTTCTGGTGGTTGAAACAGTCCACAAACACAGTGATAGCAACGGGGCAGGTGATACGGCTCGTTAGGGGCTTAGTGCTCTGGGAGAAGGAAAAGGGCAGCTGGGTGGTGGGGCTGGGGGTGTGTGCAGACAGGGCTCAGAGGTGAGGTATCTGGATGCCAACCCTGTCAGCCCCGAGGAGCAGGGCCTGGTGGGACCTCAACTGACCCAGCCTCATTTTCACTCTGCCAGACTCTCTGCATGACCCTGGGCCTCAGTTTCCCATCTGTCAAGTGGGAGGGAGGGCTGCATCTGGTCAGTGTGTCCCCTCTGTGCTCAGTGGACCATGCAGGGACTCTGGCCAGTATAGGCTCCTGTTCTCCTCTGAGTCCTGGGTCTCCATGTGCGGCTTGCTTTGGTGGGAGTTATTCATAGTTTTCCAAGGTGTGAAAGCCAGTGTGCTCAAGGTCACCAGGACTCCCAAAGCGCTGAGGAAAAGGTGCCTGGCAGGCTGAGGATGTAGAGAGGAGAGGGGTAGGGGAAGGCCCATGGGGGTGGCCCAGCGCCCCCCACCAGCCTGCCTCCTGGGCCCTGGGGCTGCAGGCCTCTCTGACAAGGTCTGTGCATGGGCCCAGTGAGAGGGCACACCACTGGGACCACCCCAGAGCTGGCCTCGTGTTGGTGTTTCCTCCCCACAGCAAGCCGCACTGCCACCCCCCCAGTGCCAGACCCCCAAGGAGGGATTCCCGTTCTCACAGCGGTCCTGCCAGTATGTGGTGAGGACTGCTAGGCCAGGCTTGCCCGCAGCGTGCTGATGGGAAAGCTGGCGCGTGGACCCAGCGCACTCTAGAATGTTAAGGGCTTCAGCGGTGTTCTTCCTTGGTCACCCCCAAAATGTACAGAACCAGAGAAATGGTTGGGTAAGGCACCGCTCAGGTATTCTGTGAAAACAGACCCTGAGCCAGGTAATACAGTGGTCCCTTGTCTGTGGAGGATGTGTCCCAAGACTCCCAGTGGATGCCTGACGCCAAGGACAGTGTTGAACCCTGCGTGTCCCGGGTGTTCGATCTGATAACCACGGCGGCTACTGCATGACCACTGGAGGGGGAGTGGGCCACAGCGTGGATATGCTGGACAGAGGGACGATTCATGACCTAGGGGAACGAAGCAGGATGGCAAGAGATTTCACCACACTACTCAGAATGGTGTGCAATTTAAAATTCGTGAGTTATTTCTGGGATTTTCCATTTAATATTTTCTGACCGTGGATAACTGAAACTGTGGAAATCAAAACCAGAAGTAAGGCCGGGCGAGGTGGCTCACGTTTGTAATCCTAGCACTCTGGGAAGCCGAGGTGGGAGGATCGCTCAAGGTCAGGAGTTCGAGACCAGCCTGAGCAAGAGCGAGACCCCGTCTCTACTAAAAATAGACAGAAATTAATTGGCCACCTAAAAGTATATAGAAAAAATTAGCCAGGCATGGTGGCGCATGCCTCCAGCTACTCGGGAGGCTGAGGCAGAAGGATTGCTTGAGCCCAGGAGTTTGAGGTTGCTGTGAGCTAGGCTGATGCCATGGCACTCTAGCCCAGGCAACTGTTTCAAAAAAAGAGACTCTGTCTCAAAAAAAAATAAAAAAATTAAATTAAATTAAAAAAATAAAATAAAATAATGCATGAAAGATACCTAGTGAACTTCACTACTAGGCAATCAACAACAACCTGGTGTAAACTGAAACATATCTAACTAAAATTAGGCCCCACTTAACTAGTAGAGTTTAGGCTCAGGCCAGAACTATTATGCCAGTTTCCTTCTAGTCAGAAACAGATACAAGAAAGAGTACTGGAGAAGACACCAATACACATAACCCTGGAAGCTACAGCTATCAAGTGCAGAAGGATCCTGAATTACTCTGTCTGACGGAGACCCAAAACACTTGGGAAGGCTCTAGCTTTTCCCATGGACAATGCTTAGCAAGTGAGTCAGAACATAGCATAAGGTCTGTTGCAAAAAAAAAAAAAGAAAGAAAGAAAGAAAGAAAAAGGAAAACAGAATACATGGCCTAGCTAGATAAAACAGTGACCAGATAAAAACTGGACTCATTTGTTTCTTTGGAACATTCTGTGGCACTGCCCTCTGCCCAAAGCTTTCAGCTTGCCTTATTCTTAAGAGTCTGATCAGCTTACAACTGCTCCATCTCCTGATATTCTATGGCTCCTCCAATGCCCACATCTATAGCCTTGGATATCTAGAACACCATACTTTCCTAACTACTACATCACTGAAAGTCTATCAGACAGCCTAGAGCCCTAATAATCCTTTGCCCCTAATCTGGTCCCACTGTGCATATCAAGATGGAGCTGAGAGTACACAACTCAAACAGGAAGACATGATATAGACAAGGCCACCCATTATAGAACAGCATAAGGATACAGGAGAACAGGTAATCTTGGGGAATAAGAGCTATCTGTGATCCCTCAGCACCTCAAACACACTTCTACTCTAGGACTTACCACAGTATGATTTATTCACATTTGTTTGTCTCACTTTCCAGAGCTGGAACTGCCCAATGTGCCTCTAATGCAATATGGGTCAGCTGGAGATCCATTAGGCACTGGATGGCTGGGCAGGACTGGGGTGGCTAGAGGCCCTGGGCCAGTCATCTCAGGTTTCATGTCTCACTATTACCATTTTCTGTGTATGCCACTATGGGAAAAAGGTTGGAAACTACTTCCCTAGACTACGAGCCCTTTGCCAGCAGGGAATATGCCTTATTCATGCTTCATGTCCCCAACATCCAGCACCATGACTGACCTGTAGCTAGTGACTGACATGCTTGTTGAGGAGAATAGTTCTACTGAGGGTGGCAAAACATTTGTGGGGTCGGGGAACAGAGTATTCTATAGGTGTTTGCTGATACTTTTCCTGTACCTGACAAACTGGAGAAATGGTTTCCATGTTCTCAGAGTCCTAGAGTTCCTTGGATAGAGTTCAGAGGCTGCCTGAGATGAGAGGGGCTCTAATTATGCTCCCCCACTTTCTACCACCATCAGAGCAACTCCACTTTTATCCATTTTATGTATTAGATTTCAAATAAGATTTACCAAAAAAGGACAAAAACCATTGTAACAGAGAGCAAATGCTTTCCTGTATCCTAAGCTTATGCTGAAGTTTAAACATTTGTGGCTGACAGTCTTGTGAATAAACTAATAAAGGAAGGGTTATGCCAGTCTCTCACCAGTAATGGCAGAACTTTAAGGTACCAGGAGACCTGCCACACCCAGTCATCTCACCTTTCTTTAGGAAAAAGATGATAATGGTGGATCCCTGAAATCTTGAGCCATTTCCTTTCTGGTCCATATGGTGTGGCAGATACTTTGCAGAGGTCCAGGACAAAGCTCTAACACCTTCACAGGACCCTTACCTCAGTCAGTTCTTTCCCAGACTATAATATGAAGCCTTCAAATATTTGTGGGACTCTTTCCAAATGCTCCCTGTGTCTTTTCCTTACCAAAAAGCTTTATTAGCACTCTACCTATATTTGTGATAGATGGTATAGAAAGTGCGATAGACAGAATTATACAATCTCTGGACCATAACACAGTACATTCTAAAACAGATACTCAGAGGCAGACATTTAAAAAAGATATGACTAAATGAAAAGACTAGCCCAGGAAATGGAGGATCCTGAAATCCTGATTAATACCTAAAATAATAGGACCCAGGAATCTAAATCCCTGACCTGGGTCAATCAGGAGGCTCTTTTATGGAAGAGTCAACCATTACCCTCAGAGTCACATTGACTTTTCTAACATGAACGCTATTCGTGAGCCCCCACATTTTCACCCTACATCCAACTTGATGGTTCAGGGCCCCTGCTTTGCTCCAGCTTTACCTCCCACTCAGGCAGCAGGAGCTGCCTGTGAGGCTGATACTGAAAAAAGATTTCACTGCTCATAAGCCTACGACCAGCATAGAAAGTCATGGTAACAATCATCCCTTTACACAGGCACCTAGGGTGGCAACTTTTTCTTTTGTAAACCTCCTTTCCTCTAAGGCACCCCTGAGTGTTCATTATGATGATGGATTATTAATGGCAGCTAACATTTATTTGGCAATTACTATGTGCTTTGCACAATATTAAGTGCCTTATACTTACTATCTCATTTAATTCTCCCATCCAAGTACTAACCAGGCCCAACCCTGCTTAACTGATGAGATCGGGCGCGTTCAGGGTGGTATGGCCGTAGACTATCTCATTTAATTCTCATGACAAGGTACTATCATTACCTTCCTTACAGATAAAGAAAATGAAGTTAAGAGAGGACAAGTAATTTTACCAAAAATATGCAACTAGTAATTAGCAGAGGTAAGATTTGAACCCAATTTCCTCTGATTCCAAGGTCCACTCTTAACTACTATACCATTCTGCTTCTAAATTTACCTGCAACAAAAATGGTAAGAAGAGCCAAAAATAGTGATATGCTATGAATCTCAGGCCTCTTGGCATCTGTTTCTAAAAGTATACCAGGAGCAAATTCCACAATTTCCCACAGTTACATACAGCTTTAACGAATCTGATTTTAAGCTGGGCACAGTAGCATATGCCTGTAATCCCAGCTTCTTGGGAGGTTGAGGTGGGAGGACTGCTTTAGCCCAGGAGTTCAAATCCAGCCTGGGTAACATAGCAAGATCCCATGTCAACCCATGTCAAAAAAATTCTTTAAATTAAAAAAAAAATGGTTTTAAAGAAGTTCTTCCTTCTAACCAATAAACCCCACCCTCTGTCCTCTGAGTCCATTTCCTCTTATTATGACTCTAGTGGAAAAGAGAGTAGGGTGAATGAATACATGCTACAATATGACCTTTTATGCATGTAACACTTCACTTCCACTCTTCCGAGCCTACTATCTGCTCTCCTTTATACTTGCATTCAGTATAATAATAGCAGCTACCACTCACTGGCATCAATACCGTGCTGGGCACCATACATATACACTGGCCCCTCGTCCATAATCTCAAGGATCCCAATTCACATACAATACTTGCAAAGACTTAGGTCTGATGGAGAGACTCCACGCACAATGGGGAAGCAGGAAATCTGGGATTTCAGATATATAATGATTGTGTTCTAGTAGTATTTTTCTTTTTGGGTCTTAGTTTCCATTATCTATGTCTGTTCTGTGCTTCCTAGGAAGATGGAGAGACCAAGACTTCTCAACTGCAAAAGCTATGGGTCTTTGTACCCTTACTCAGCTATTTCCAGGCACTTTTGCCCAAAGCCAAGCCATCTCTTTCCCTTTCCTTAAACTGTAGTTAGAAAGCTTGTTGAGTTTTATCTATTCACATTCTGTATCCATCATGGGTACCTACTGTGTGCATAGGCATTGCAGGAGACAAGAGATAACACTCAGTGTCTGCACTCAAAAAGCTTCTAGTTTCTTTGGAAAAGCAAGATACACACATGTAAAAATTCTGACTAGGCAAGGTAATAATTCTATGCTGGGAGGCAGGAGGCATATGAGTATGTGATATATGGGAGCCCTTCCTGGCTGAATCCAAGGTCAATGATTCATTCTGTGGAAAGCTGAATCTCAATGGATTAGTTTCTTTCTTAGAATGAGCTTTTTACACGCATGTTACTCAAACTCAAGTCCAATATGCAATGGTCGATCTACTGTCCCATGCCAGTCACAGCAAGTGAAGACACTTGCCCCAGCAACATACCCAAGACAAAATGGCAGCAAAGATTGTCACTAACTACCTGACTGGGGACAGGGAAGGAAGTATGCAGAGACTAGATTCTGTCCTGTTGCACTGACCCAAGCAATCAGACTCCTGCAGCAGATCTCCTCCCAATAAAACTTTCATGCCATAGACTAGGGGTGACCCAATCCAACAGCAGCAGAGACAGGTTTTAGGTTACATTTCTAGCTCACCGGGATGACCTCACGGTTTCTTCCCACTCTTGACCACATACCACACTCCTCCACCTCCACCACCACACTCCTCCTGGCCTGGCCAGATGGAGACCTGCAATAACACAACTCAGAAGGAAGGGAACTCCCCAAAAAGAACAGCTACCACTTTGCTAATCAAGTGGCCCGTTTTAACAGGGAACTCCACCTCCCCTCCTCCCCCTCCTTCCCTCAAAGGACTGGCGTAAGCAATGGCTCCATTTTCTGTTCCGGGAATCCTGGTACTTCCTAAAGAAAGAAAGCGGATTGGAAGACACAAACTCAGGGCCAGTGACAAGATGCTCCCTCCTCCTGTGAGACCGCCCCCGCTTCGCCTGGGGGAGGAAGGCCCCACCTCTCTTTTCCAAGCAAGATCAGATCCCCCTCCCCCTTCTCCTGCCTCCTCTCCACCCTCTCCCCACCTGCTGCCCTCTTAGCAACCTGCGGTTCCCAAGACCCAAAAGCGCAACCTCCACCAGAATAGTGCCCCTGGGGTGTCCCATCAACCAGCCCTGTTGGCTAACCCCCAAACCCCCTACGCACCCCTGTCCCATGATGGGGGGAGGGGGGTAACCACGGCAAGGCTTCTCTCTGGTCTCCTATTGCTAAGGTGGGGGAGGAAGAGGGAGTAGGAGAGAACAGCATTCTCTTGCCTTTTAACAGAAAAAAGATAACAAACAGCCATCACCGCCCCCGCATCACCTCTCCCCGGACGGCTTTCCTCGCCCTCGACCCCGACCCTTGGAAAGCTCACCTCCTGCAGGCGAGGAGAACCCAACTGCAGCCCAAGTCGCCCCCTTGTGCGAGGCGGAGGACAAATCCGTGTGCGGCCCCCACCCCCACCCGCACCCCCACCCCCACCCCAGCTCCGCGTCCTTCAAACGCGGGGGCAGGCGTGGGCTGGCCTGACGCCCCCTCTCCGAGCTCTCGGGTGGGAAGGACAACATCGCCCCATGTCAGGCAGTGCCAGGCGGGGCCCGGAGGCCTCTATCTCCTCAGCTCCCACCCCAACCCGAGCCTCTTCTCTATGGGGATCCGCCTTCCCTCCCCAGCCCCTCACCTGTTCCTGCTCCCTGAGCCTCCGCTGCGGCCGCAGCCTCCGCCCTTCAGGTTCCGCTCGTCTCTCGCTCCTCTCCCTCCGGCTCCCCAAGCCGACTTCAGCGCGGCAGATCCCCTGGCCCGCTCCGCGGCTCCCTCCCTCCTTCCCTCCACCTAGCACCGGAAGCCGCGACAGCGACAGAAGCAGTGCAGCGCACCCCCACCCCCCAGCCCGGGATACTTCCCACCTCCCTGCTCGCGCGAGAACTGTGCGGCAGCGAGCGACAGTTCTCGCGAGACCCATCACCATGGCAGCAGCTGCAGCAGAGGCAGCCCGGCGCTGGAGCTGGAGTTAGGGCGGGGATCGGTGTGGGGGCTGGAGGTTGTGGGCGGCCGAGGCGGGAGCCGGGAATGGGGATGAAACAGCGGGGACTGAGATGAGAGTCCCGAGCTCCATGGTTGTGCCTGGAATTTAAGGACTGAGGCCGCGAGCTGGCTGCACTGGGCCTGGAGCTGGGCTGAGGGGCCCAGGGGTTCCTTGGGCAAAGCCAGGATCTGTATATGGGTGAACAGGCTTTACTGTGGCCAGCCTTAGCCCACCAGACTTCATCTTTATTTCTTAATCTGAGCTAGCGGCATTCCCCGAGAGCCTTCACTGTACCATTGTTGCTGCTCACTATTCCTAAGGCTAGGTTACTCCAGGCTCTGAAACAAGGGATCCTTTCCCGTAAGGAAGAGGAGAGAGAGTGATGAGTTTAAGAGACTAAAGGAAACAGCTGGACTCTGGGCCAGTTAGGAAGTTGGAACTTGAAAGACAGAGTTGAAGCCTAATATTCAGAGGTGTAGTTTGATGAAGTGTACCTAGATGTGTATGGATTTTAGTATCCCAAGGAAAAGTGAAAGACTTTGTACCCATGTTTCTTGCTTCCTACCCACCCCCACTTCCCTCACACTCATTTTTGCACCTGGTCTAAACATGCAACGCTGCCTTGAAACAATCACAGCTGTGATAGAAGGGCCCTAGTAGTGGTGGGAACAGAAGAAGGTTCTGTAAGTGCCCTCTCTTATTTACAGCAGTATTGGGGAACACATGGCTCTTTCCTAAGGCTTGAGCCAAAATTGTTGCTCTTCTGAGTTTTTTGCCTTGTTTTTTGTCTCCTTCCAAGAAGAACTAGGCTGGTAGCCATACTGTGCCTATCCCTTGTTCCCATCAATCTCTGGTGTATGCACTCACCAGTCCCTTATCCCTATCTGTTTTCTCTATTATGTTAACCTGAAGAATAACATGATCCTAGAATGTAAAGTCAAGAGGACTCTAAGATGGAGAGGGATGAGAGAGATAACAAGGAATCTGTTATAACACAGAGAGCTATATCTGTCCTGGGTCATTGCTATAGGGGCCTTTGCCCTGATAAACTCTGTGTTTTGGGTCTTTTTTAAGAGACTGGCTGGGTTCAAGCTATACTCTTGCCTCTGCCTGGCAAGTAGCTGGGACTGCACTGGGCAGGTCTGTGTTTTTAAAGGCAAAAGTGTTACTACAGACTCCTAGAGTGGGCATTGTGATATTGTGATACCTCCACATGATTACTCTTTCCATTTCTTTTCCTAGATATTTCTAATAACACCCCACCATGTTATACATCAACGTTGACCACCAAAATTATGCTTTTCAATTCCTCCCTAGTTCCCCTACCAAACCCATATGCCCTGTAGGACTCTAACATGGAAGTGGAACCTGTTAAGGTTCCTGCCCAAGACTTCAGATCCTCTCAAGATTGTATCCCAGGTGAAACAGGATAGAAATAATGACAGCCCTAGCACTCTGGAGGCTGAGGCGGGAGGATCACTTGAGCCCAGGAGTTTGAGGTTGCTGTGAGCTAGACTGATGCCACGCACTCTAGCTCAGGTGACAGACTGAGACTCTCAAAAGAAAAAAAATATGATGACAGCCTAATACAGTTAGCAGCAAGTGCCATGGTAGTTGAGTGAGGACTAAAAATGGGACTGGAGAATCCCCCAGCTCTTCGGTCCTTCACCCCTTTGGAGTCTGGAGAAGAAAGTGTCTATTGCAGCATCAGAGTGGCCTGCCCATGGAGCAAACAGGAGTGGAGATAGGAGGAGTGCTGCCCGGCTAGCAGTTAGCTGGCCACTGCTGCTCCCAAATTTCCCAGCCACTTGGTAAAGGCCAGAGGGAATAGAGCTCATCTGGAGCTGAAGGGGGACAAGAGGCCTGACTTACAGTCTTTCCATCAGTCTTTCCCCCTCCCTCTAGCTGCCTTTGGAACCTAGTAAAAGCTGAAATTGTAGCTCTGTGGGTTGCATATTCCAACCCTGTCACTGACCCCAGGTCTGGGCCTGAGCCCAGTGCATGTGCCGGGAGCAGGGTTGGGGAGTGGCAGGATTATGGGGGGGGGGGTTGTTGGCCTTGCTAACAAAATCCATTTGGAATTTGTCAAGGTTGTGGTTTGGGGCTTAAGTTTGCCACAGAGTATGTCTGATGAAAGAAGAAGGAAAGCTAGAAAGGAAAGAGGGAGCCAAAGGGAGTACAGAGGAAGGAAACAGGAAAAAGCTGAAATATTCTTGCTGAGACTCCATTAGAAATTCTCCTTCTTCTTCCTGAGTATGAGAAATTCCAGTTCTGGATATTCTTTATCATTATTCTCTCTCATATCCTATGTCCATTCTAGGTGCATCCCCTGTCCCTTGCTCTTTTCCCCATACACACACTGGGTTCATTAAGTACCTGAAGTAAGGATGGAACATCTGCCTCCATCACATTTCCAAGCTCAGAATTCTCAATGCTCAAGGGAAATTCAGGACATAAAATTTTACCATGAAGTATTTACCCTAACTCAAGATTCCTCAAAATTTCCTTGCTACCCTGGTGCTCCACTCATTTCACCTGATTTTGAGGGTAATTTGGGTTGCAGATATATCTGTTGCCTTGAGAAGTTAAGAGAACAATTTCCACATTCCCTGGTCAAGAAGATGACCTGTTAGAGTCAGTATTTTGCAGCACCTTGTAAGTATGCAGTTATTTGTAAAGTTCTAAACATATGATGCATATCCCTTTTCTGCATTGAATCTTAGAAAGAATAGTTTATTTCAAAGATATTGGGGCTAGGAATAGAAAGATTGGAATAAAAGAAATTCTATTCTCTTTAGTTATGGTTATCTCTTAAAAGATAAAGGAATTATTTTACTAAGAGGAAATACAAAAGAGCTCTGAATAAGGAAGGACAAAATATATATACAAATAATTCAGTGGGAGAACATATTGGTTTTGCTGGTTTCTAGAGCAAAAAAAGAAAAAAAGTCACAGTTTGAGCATAGGAATCTCTTTAATATGTTTCCCATCAGTCTTACCTCTGCATCCCAAGTTCTCTCATTTGGAGCCAGAGAAAAAAGTACCTGCTCCTTTGGGCCCAATCTCATTGTTAAGATATGTTTAAGACTGGAAACCCACCAGAACAAAGGTGACTTCATGGTCTAGGGCAGGGGTCAACAAACTACAGCCAGAGAACCAAATACGGTTCTGCAGCCCATTAATTGGACACAGCCATGCCCATTCATTTATGTGTGGTCTATAGCTGCTGTTGATCTGTAACAACAGAGTTTAGTAACTATGACAGAGTTGAGTAGTTGGGACAAAGACCACAAGCCTAACATATTTTACCATCTACCCCTTTAAAACAGAAAAACAAAATTGCCAACCCTTGTTCTAGAGTAGTGATCAAGGTGAAATTTGGAATTGAGGCACATAGTAAACAGGGCCTACATTTGAATCTCTATAGCTCCTCCCATCTAAAAGTCCCTCTTGGTTTTCACAAACTAAAAGTTGCCAACTAAGTCACTGAAGACCATTGCAAGCCTTTGTGAAACTCAGCAGGATTTACATAAATAAAGTCTCTGGGTGTAGGAGGGTAGGAGAATTCACCTGGAAAAGAAGCCATGGACTTGGATCCCAAGTGTGGGTAGCTGTATCACTATCTGCATCCACCAGTCTAGTAATTTAATTTATTATATTTTAGTTTCAAACAGGAACCAAGAACAAGTCTCAGTACAATAAATTATCTATTCCCGTCCCTCCTGCTAAAGAGGAAAAAGAGGCCCCAAGAGTCTCAGGAAAAACCCTTCCTTTGGAGGGTTCCCTTTAACATGAGAATGGAAGGAAACAACTTCCCTAAGGGCCTGGACAGACAACTCTCTGAGGACTCAGGGCATAGTGCCCCCCAGTACTCTGTCCCTTCTCCAAGAAAAAACTCTCTACCAAAACTTCCCATTACCCCATAAGAGGGAGCCCAGGCTGCAGTAGAGGAATTTGGGAACAGCAAATAGGAGTGGGTGGTCTCTTTTTAGATACATGTCTATGGCTCCACACAATGCCTGTGGTTATCCCTCAAGGGAGAAGAGTGGTCAAACTATAGGGACTCCCTAGCCAAAAAGGGTATGAATCAGGGTTAAAGGGGCTCTGGAGTTGAGAAGAGGGAGCAATACTGTGCATTTCATCTTAGTCCATTCAGGTGTTTAAGGAGCAGAAGAGGGGTAACATCTTCCCTCCAAGGCCCTCCACCTTTCAGGGAGAAGGCTGCACATCACAGAGTCCACCTGACCCCCACCACCCCTAAAGCTGTTTCCAGGTAAATACTTTGAGCCTTCAGGGACCAAGATTGACCCTGGATGGAAATCAGAGCAAAGGGCTGAAAATGTATCCCTCTCATACAGTCCCCTTCCCCAGCCCCAAGGTGAGGCTTACCCTCACTTACACACATTGACCCACTCTGTGACTTTGCACTCATCACATAGCACATAGCAGCACCAGTGGAAGCGGCAGTGGCAGCGTTCAACTCGTGTCTGCCGGAGCACATTGTGCCCACGGCCACAGCACAGGCTGCCACAGCCATCTAACAGGTGGCTGGTCTTGTTGCAGGCCCGGCCCCTCGTGCCTGGGGAGCCCATGGTGGGGTCTCTCTCACAGAAGTCAGGAGATTTCTCAAAGTAGACCAGCTCTCCTGAGAGGCGACGAGGACGCAGACGAGGTTGGAAGGCTCCAGAATTGCGGTTGTGGGTATCAATGAAGATGGCCCGGCCCAGCCGCTCCCTCAATGCTGCCCCCACTGTCCGGAACTCTGGGGCTGCCCTCCAGCATGTCTTGAACTGGCAACTGCCTGACGTGCCATGGCACTTGCATTTCCGCTTCAGGTTTTCAGTTACCACCTAGAGCATTAGAGGGAGAAGAGGTGAAGGGGAGGGCAGCAAATGGACAGAGGCACAGAGGCACAGGAGAGGAAAGGGAACAGAGAACACAGGGAGGAACAAATGGAGGCAAGAGTAACATGGACTATCAGAGGAGAAAGGGCTTTATGAAGTTAGCTATTAGCCCAACTCTCTCATTTTATGGTTGGAAAACTAAATCCAGAATAGTGTGATTTGTCCCTCTTCAGTCATAGCTGGTAACAGAACCAGGGCTCAACTCCAGTTGTCCTGACTCCCAGTCCAGTGCCCTATCCAGAGTAAGTGCTGATAAAATAGGGAGTCTGGCCCAGAGCACACCTAAATTCTATAGGGAAGGCAGCTGTAATAATAGCTACTATATAATGAGCCAAGAACTAGGCACTATGCTGGGTGCACTATTTGCTAGCTCAGTCTTAACTAAGTATCATTAGGCTCTCTTTACAGATGCACAACTGAGGTTGGGTGACTTGCTGAAAATGAATGGCAATCACCCACTACACCTCGTCCTATTATTTTCCTGTGCCTCTCAAACTCTAGCCAGGCCTCAAAAGCTAAGGAGACCCAGGACAAGATGTACACACATACCTGGCGCCCCACCCTGTTGTTGTGGATTCGCATTCGTGCCTGGATGTCCCGGGGAGCTTCCCTGGAATCCAAGAAATCCCGAGAGAACTTCTCTCCAAAGTCCATGTCATGGTTACAGCCACCCCATTCCCATGTGTCCTGGGGACCAGGGCTGGAGTCTGAGCCAGGGCCAGGGCTGGGCAGAGAGTGGGGGAAACTCTTGCCCCGGGACAGTGCCTGCAGCTGCAGCAGTTTGGCCCGCAGCCGCTCCTGCTCACCACTGCCCTTCCAGCCACAGCCGCAGCTCACCAGCTTGCCCAGGCTGCAGGCCGTGGCTACCGCGTGCATGACCCCGGCAGCCAGCATGGAGAAGGAAAAAGCACTCTCACGGAAACCTGGGGATGAGAAGGGTGTGATGGTGGAGGTAAGGTTGGCAGGCAGCTGAGAGAGTGGGGAGGTGGTAGGAAATAAAAACAGCCCCCCTCCAATTCCAGAAATTCCTAACTGAATCCTGACCCTGCCATTCATCAGCTGAGTGATTTGAGAGAAAGTCACTAGGGACAGGGATGAGGAAGGGAACAGAAAGCACACAGAGCCTCATCCTGGAGAATGTTTAGGAGACAGAAAAACAAAAAAAGCACAGAGGCTCAGTTTCGTCTTCTATAAAGGGAGAGGATGGGTCAAGATGATCTCTGAGGCCCATTCTCACTCTGTAAATCTGTGGTTTTCAGGTGTAGATGAAAGAGCTAGCCTAGAGGGAGAGATCTCTGGGGTTGGGAGATGACTAAGAGGGAGTCCCTGAGGTCTTTGAAGATGTGTTCACTGAGTTCTACATCTGAAAGTCTTAGAAATTCCCCAGCCCTGCAGGGAGCTTGGGTGAGGTGGGAGCAGAAGCCTTTGGGATTCTTTTTTTCTTCAGGGTTATTTTAATCAGTCTTTTAACCAACCTACCCTCCACCCCAACACCCCCAAAGCACTGGAGCTGTAGAGCTTCCCTTCCCCTTCCCAGGTTCTAGTTTTATATTGCCCTTCAAGACTGCCCTTTATGTTTACCCGAACCTGCTATTACCCTATAAAACACTGGGAGGAGGAGAGAGGCGGGGGTAATTTTCCCTAAGGCTCTCTTAAAAGGTTGGCTTCTTTGTTACGTTTTGGGGGTCACAGAGGCTCAGGATGACAAGTCATTCCCAGGCTTAGATAGACATGCTCACTATTTGGACATCAAAGCCTTCCCCTACACCAGGCCCTATAGGGAAGGGGGGATCCTCACTTCATTTTAGGCAAGGGCTTTCTGGAACCCTGAGAAGATGAGAGACAGCACCTCCTTAGAGGCCAGGCCTCTCCTACCCCAGGATCCAGGGCTCCTGGGCCAGCCTCCTGATCCCCCAACCCCAGCCCTCCAGGGGTGAAGCTGTTTGCACACGTCTTGGGAATTTCCCCGCAGATGGCAGCTGCCTATTAACCCCATAGTCCCCGAAGCACTGCCCCCACTGCTGGGCTGAGCCCCCATGGATCTTTACTCCTCAGGGAGTGAGCTCTAGCAGAGCGTGGGGAGAGGCAGCGATGTCTCCCACACCATGTCTCCCAGACCAGGCTGGCAGTGACCTGTTCTCTGTCCCTCCAGCAGTTCCTCACCTGCTCAGGTGAGCGACACCTGGGGCCCCCACAACACAGAGGAGGGGGCTGCTCTCAGCTTCAAAGCCATCAGGGTCTTTGTTCCCAGCTCTGGCTCCTGGGAACCCCAGCAATTAGGGGAGCATGTTTAACCCTTAAACGGTTGGGGGCGTCACCCCACCCCCGCTGAGACTCTGGGGACACCAGCCTGGGCTTGTCCAGCAAAGACGGAGAAGAGAGAAAAATGGGGGAGGGATAGGGGGGCGTTTGAAGCTTCCAGGGCTGGGGGCAGCTCTTATTCACAGGTGCAACCTAGATCAAGCTGGGCGGAGGCAGGAGAGGGAGGCCCTAGGGTAAGGGAGCAGGGACCCAGCTGCCTTGCCCCCAGCGCGCAGGTGTAAGTCAGGCGCTCATGGGCCCAGACGGTGGCCAGACCCGGCTCAGCGCGCTGGGGGGTTGCGGGGATTCCCGGGGAGGCCCCTCCCGGAGTCGCGAACCCGTCCCTTCTCGCCTCCGCGCTCCTTGGCCTGCCCCCTCTCCATTGCCTTGGCGGTGGCGCAGACCCGCCCAGCCGGGCTCACCGCGCTTGAGGATGGCGCTGTGGTGCGGCAGGCGACCGCCGCCCTCAAGTGCTGAGCAGTTCCAGCGCTGGTCGCGCAGCTGGTGCTGACACTCGTGGACCGCGATGTGCAGACCCTGAAGCGCAGACGCTGTCACGTCGGGGCTGCGCAGGCACAGGCCTAATTGCCTCTTGCTCAGGCCGGACAGCGTCAAGCACACGGTGTTAGCTGTCAGCGGCGGTTCACCGGGCAATTTCAGGCCCAGAATCTCATTGCTTAGAGCCCTGGGAACGGAGAAGGCGTCTCGGCGTCTGCGATTCAGGCCTCGCGCCCTCTCAAACTCCCCCCAACCCGGTCGGTGCTTCTCCCGTAGCCTGAGAAACTGCTCACCGACTGCACAACGCCAGAAACAGGAGACCCGCGAGGCCCGAGGGCGGAGGCCGCGGCCGGGGCTCCTCCAGCATGTCGAAGCCCGGAGGCTCCGGTGGGCAGCTCGATCAGGACCTGCGGGACAGGGAGATTTGATGCGGGTTCTGGAATAGGGTAGCTCGCCCGGGGAACCAAAGGATCCCTTACTTCGGACTCCTAACCCATTGGTGCCACCCCACTGACCCTTCTCATCCCTCCTGAAACAAAACAATAAGACTCACCCCTTGGTTCCCAGAGTCCCTGAGGTCTTATAGAGGAAGACTCCAGACTCCCAGTTCAGGACTCACGCGAGCGCCCCTGGAGCCCTGCCCAGTCAGACACAATGCCTGGCACACAGACACACATTCACATGCAAACTCAGACACAGACTCACAAAACACTTGCTCCACGACTTCACCCACAGCTCCCTCTTCTAGGGCCCCAGAACTCGCTTCCCCGCCCTCACAGGGCTAGGGGTGGGATAGGGAGGGGGTTCCCCACCACCTACAGGGTTGTCGCCTCCAGGTGCCCTCAAGGGCAGGCAGACTCCACCGGAAAGGTCTAACAATGGGCTCCCCCATGCCACTCTACCCCGTCCCTGCGGAGCAGGGAAAGATGAGAGGTTCTAGGTGTGGAAAAGACAGGGAGAGGAACCTGGCTACCTCCTGAAAGGGACCCTGGCAAGCTGAGTCCTCTTCCCTAGCCCCCACCTTTCTTAACTACATGCTCTCCTCCTCAGCACAGCACCCGTCTGGTCCCCACCCTTTGGATCTCATGGTCATTGCTCTCTAAATCCGGGGACACTCCCTTATTCGCGGTGTCTTTATCTCTAGCAATATCTCTGGCTCTCTCTGCCTCTCTGTGCTCCTGTGGGTGGATGCGTGTCTGTCTGACTACCCGCGTGCCTGTCTCGTTCCCGTGTGCGCGTCCCTGCCCTCCCTGCTTTCCCAGGTCCAATTACCTCCAGTTGTTCGGGTGCGGAGTCGCGATCGGCACGCTTCAGTCTCCTGGGTTCGGATCGGGCTGCTTAAACCGTGGGGAGACTGCGTCGGGTTCTGCCCCCTCGGCAGAGCAGCATTCTTCCAGGGCCGGGCCACTCCTCTTCGCTGCTTCCCCAGCGCCGCCGCCGCGGCCGCCGGGAGGAAGGGAGGGAGGGAGGGAGTGATCGAGAGAGCTAGCGAGAACTGGGGGCTCTGGCTCTGCTCGCGCCCGGCTCACCGTGGCTCTGCCGGGCTGTCGGAACTGCAGCCCCACCCCGAGCCCGGGGCATCCCCACCCTACCCCGCACCCCCCGCCTTGACCAGGGGAACGCAGCCGCTCCCCCTCCTCCCAGTGAACACACACACCCTCTCCCCCGACGCCGGTTAGGCTTGGCCCCACTGAAGTGGGAGGTGGCTAGAGCTCTTCTCACCTGCTCTGGGGTTGCCAAGGCTGCAGGGAGGTTGCCATGACCCAGACAAGGGAGCCAGGACCAGGCCCAAGTGCCCAAATCTTTCATCATGTCTCTCTGCCTCAATTTCCCCACCGAGAGCAGGGTGGCTGGAGGGCGCCTTTGACAAGATCAGGATGGAGCTGAACGGTCCTCAGGCTTCTCAGATGTGGGACAGTTGCAGGCAGAGCCCACAGCTATAGCACACACAGGGCACTTGGAGTGGGCAGGAGAAGCGCAGGTCTGGGAGGCTTGGCTCCCGCCCACTCCAAGCCCTGGGCCTGCCCCTTGGGAGGGGTCAGCTTTGGCCTCAGAGTTTGGTCCTAGCGGAGGCTCCAGTGGCCCCAAAGATTTCCAGCCTATTCCTGCGTTTCTCTTGGCTGGCAGGTTTCATACCCTTCTTCCTGCGATTCCTGGGTCTGCACTTCAGGGGGCTCGGATTCCTGCTCCCGGCTGCAGACTTGCTTCACATGGGCTGATAAGAGCCTCGGGATCCCAAATTGAACCCAGCCCAAGGGTAACTAGGAAATAACCTGGTCTGAGGGTGCGTAGATGAAGGCAAACCGCCTTAGGGAGCTCCAGTGGCAGCGAAGGGGTTAGGCGCCACTGTGCTCCCGCCTGACTCACCCTCGGAGCTCTAACCACTATGGGCTATTTTTGCCAGAGAGGGGCCCCAGGCTTCCCAGCTGCCCCCCGCCCCTGCCAGACCGCAGCCCAAGGCATGGCTGGCCCCGCGCGCCCCAGGCACATTGACTCAGAGACTGCCCCCCAGTAAGCAGAGGCACAGGGCTGATACCCACAGCCACAGTCACCTCTTCCTTGGTGGTGGCAGTGCAGTTCTGTTGGGCAGCCGGCCTAGTCTGTGCTGTTGCAGGTCCTGCCCCGTGCTGCAGGGGTCACTGCTGGATAGGGGGCACTGTGGTCTGAAGCGAGGAGATCAGCAACTTACATCTGTTGGGATATTTACTGACCACCAGGCCCTGAGCAGGCTGAGGTGAAAGTGTCATGGTCCTTGACACTGGACAGCCTGGACCAGAGAGGGCTGCATTTCTCTGATTCCCTACCTCAGCAGTGGTGGAGAGGGAGCCCTAGAGCTCCTGACCCTCCTTCCCATTTAGAGGACAAGAGCCAAACCATGTGTGGCTTTTGAGGCCACCAGGCTCTGCAAGCCCAATCTCGGTAGTTTTCATCCTTACACCTGGATTAAGTGATCCCCACCAATGTCCTCATCCTTTTTCGTGCACATCAGCCTGGGACTCCAACCTGGTCCCTGGAAGAGGGAAATGAGGTTTCCTAACCCCTTTTTCTCCATGGGGACATCATGGACATTAGTGTTTCTCCATATGGCTCTAGGTCTCCCTCAAGTTTTTTGCCTTCTGATTCCACCCCTGTCTGGTTCCAACATACACTCAGGTGCCAAGAAGGGGCTGGGGTCAGAATGAGTACAGTAGGTTTCCACTTCTCAGTAACCCTTGGGCTCCCCAAGCTGGACTGTTCCAAATCTAAGGACCCATACTCCTGCTCCCTCTCTCCACTGAAGCTCAACTCTGGGACAAGAGGCCACAGGCAGGCAGACTGGGTGGCCTGAGCTGGCCCGCAGTGCCCTCAGCCCGACAGGCTGGCCTGAGCACTGACCCGCAGGCGGCTAGAGGGCGGTGGGACAGGCGGGGCCTGGAGAGGGCTGCGGGTGCACACCCATTGCCTAATACCCCAAGCACGCGGCCAGCTCCAGGAAAGGGGAGGGGCGGGAACCAGAGAGCCCTTGACGTGGGTTGGGGCCATGACAGGAGGGGGAGAGTGAGGGGCTGTCATCTCTGTGGGGAGGGAGTGTGAACAAGCTTGTCCCCTTTCCCTTCCATGAGAATAGTGCAGGGCTGTCCTTGCCATCATGGGGATGGAGGGTGTAGCGAGAGCAACGTGGGAAGAACACTGGGGCCCTGGAGGGTGGGGGTCAAAGAAAAGAGTGGGGGTCCCTGGAGATTGGGGGATCATCGTGCAACTGAGGCGGTGCCTAAAGCAGCCTCGGAAACCTCCTCCTACTCCTCCCCCCCATGTTTGCCTTGGCCCGGGGTCCCGGGTGACTCATCTGTTGCTGAGCCGCTGATAGGGGCGGCCAGGGCCGGGGAACCCAAATTATAGGCCCAGGAGGGATGGATGCGCCCGTGGCGGTGAGCTCAGCTGCGCTGCCCACCCTCTGCCTCACACGCCTTCTGCTGCAGCACCATAGGCCACCACCTGGAGGCACCAAAGGGTCTGCTGGACACTCAGAAAGCCCCCCACATTCAGCAGTCCACCCCAATAGGTCTGTGAGATTACCCTAGACAGAATTTTGCCCCCTTCTTTACTCGGGGCTAATGGATGGGCTGTGCTTTCCCAGCCCAAGGAGGCAGTGCTGCCTGCCCGTGCTTCAAAGGAAGATAGGCTTTTCGACCACAAACTCTCAGCCCTGGTCCCCTGTTTTCCCCCCAGATCCCAACAGCAAGGCAGAGCCCCTTTCCCCTCCAACATCTCTCCCTTATCCCTGTTCCAGGGAGTGGTTTGCTACTGATTTTATACTTCAGCCTTTAAGGTTATCCATGGTCAAAAGTGATACAGAGAGAAATAAAGCAGCGTAGAGGAGATTGGCAGTGGCGTTCTATTTTATAAAGGGGGAGGGAAAAGTATGTGAGGGAACAAACACACGGAGATATGAGGAAGGGCATTCCAGAAGACAGAAAGCAGGTGCACAGACCCTTAGAAAGGAGCATGCTTGGTATGTGCAAAGGATCCTCAAGGAGGTCAGTGTGGCTAGAGGGGAGGAACCATAAAGGAGAGAGTGGTAAGCAATGCAGTTGGAGGACTAGGAACGAACAGGGTCAGATCATATGTGGCCTTGTTAGCCATGGTAAAAATTTTGGCTTTTACTTTGAGTAAGATGAGGAATCACTGAAAATTTTGAGCAGAAGAATGAAGTGATCTGACTTGTGTTTTAGAACGATGGCTCTGGGGGCTATGTGGAGAACAGGCTGTGGGGGGCCAGGGTGGAAGCAGGGAGAGCTGTTAGGGGGCTACTGCAGTAATGCAGGCCAGATAATGGTGGCCCCTGACCAGTGTGGTGGCAGAGGAGTGATGAGAATGGATCAGATTCTGCATGTATTTTGAAGATTGAAGGACAGGATTTGCTGAATGATTCGACATGGAGTGTAAGAAAACAGATGAGTCAAGGATGACTCCAAGATTTTTCTTCTGAGCAACTGAAAGGATGAAGTTGCCATTTATTGAGATGCAAACAACTGAAGAAAGAGTAGGTCAGGGGGAGGGAGGAATCAAGAGTTCAGTTTTGGGCGGTGGCTCAGGCCTGTAATCCCAGCACTCTGGGAGACTAAGGCAGGAGAATCGCTTGAGGTCAGGAGTTCCAGAACAGCCTGAGCAAGAGCAAGACCTCATTTCTACTAAAAACAGAAAAATTAGCCCGGCATGGTGGTGCATGCCTGTAGTCCCAGCTACTTGGGAGGCTGAGGCAGGAGGATCACTTGAGACTAGGAGTTTGAGGTTGCTGTGAGCTATGCTAACACCACTGGGCTAGCCAGATGATAGAGCAAAACTCTGTCTCAAAAAGAAGAAGAAGAAGAAGAAGGAGAAGGAGAAGGAGAAGGAGAAGGAGAAGGAGAAGGAGAAGGAGAAGGAGAAGGAGAAGAAGAAGGAAGAAGAAGAAGAAGAAGAAGAAGAAGAAGAAGAAGAAGAAGAAGAAGAAGAAGAAGAAGAAGAAGAAGAAAGAAGAAAAAGTTCAGTTTTGGGCATACAAAATTTCAGATGTTTATTCAAGTGTTAGGTGTATAAGCCCAGAGTTCAAGACCAGAGATATACATTAGGGAGCATAAAACTGAATAGTCCACCAAGGGAGTTTATGTAGACTGAGAAGCAGCTCAGATTGAACCTGGGTATACTGCAATATTTAGAAATTGGGCCAACAAGGAACAAGCAGACAAAGAGGCTGAGCAAGTAAGCAGCAAGTGAGGGAGGAATGGTATGCTAGAAACAAAATGAGAAAGTATTTCAAGAAGGAGGAAGTGTTCAACTGTGTCTCTTGTTCCAGAAAGATTGATTAGGGGACAGACGCGGTGGCTCACGCCTGTAATCCTAGCCCTCAGGGAGGCCGAGGTGGGAGGATTGCTTTCACTCAGGAGTTCGAGACCCCATCTCCACTAAAAAAATAGAAAGAAATTAGCTGGACAACTAAAAAAATATAGAAAGAAAATTAGCTGGGCATGATGGCACGTGCCTGTAGTCCCAGCTACTCAAGAGGCTGAGGCAGAAGGATTGCTTAAGCCCAGGAGTTTGAGGTTGCTGTGAGCTAGGCTGATGCTGATGCTAGGCTGATGCTGTTTGACGTTGCTGTGAGCTAGCCCGGGCAACAGAGTGAGACTCTGTCTCAAAAAAAGAAAAAAAAAAAAAGATTGATTAGGATGAGAACTGAGAATTGACTCTTGGGTAGGGCAACAAGGAGGTGGTGCGTAGATGATTTTGATAACGAAGTGTAGTGAGTTCAAAGTGTGATTGGAGTGGAAAGAGAAAAAAGAAAAAAGAAATTGGTGCTAGTAAGTAAAGCAACCTTTTTGAGTTTTGCAGTGAAAGAGAGCAGACAAATGGGCAACCTTGTACAGTAATGTTTGTCAAACAGAAGTTTTGGGATTTTTCAGATTGGAGATATTACAGCATGTTTGCATGCTTATGGGTATGTTCCAGTAGAGAGAGAAGTTGATAATGCAGGAAAGAAAGAGGGAACAATTGATAAAGTGATGATTTGATCTAAACAGAAATTTGGGCCAGGTCATATACAGTGTGATCCAGACCTAGAGCCCTTTCCCTCTCCCCCCTAGTCCTGGTGTGCGGAACAGTGGAACAAAAGGTACCAACTCCTCTCCTCTCTTCATATCTCTGCTTGACACCAGCGGCCACAGAAGGGGTTCCCTGTCTTCCAGCCCATGTCCCACCTTTGTGAAGTTGTATCAGTCTACCAGGCCATAAGTTGTATCAATCTACCAGGTTCCAGTGGGGAGAAATACCTAAGGGACAAAGAACAGGCTGCCCATAGTACATTGTCCATGTACCTGAGCCATCTATTCTGGGCGCTCTATGTGCAGGGACTACTAGCTTTTGGATCTGTGGAGGATGCTGGGCAGCGGGTACACCTTGCCCCTCAGGGATGAATCCAGGGTCAGATACACTGGGTTGGGCAAAGGGTCTGGGAAGGACATTTCCCTCAAGAATAACTTCCATCAGGCTTCATCTCAGTTAATACACATTTCATTTAATACACAAATGCCCTGGGAATATTAATTTAACTTATCAGGCATTTACTCATTAGAGTGATTTTCCTGCTTTGGAAGGGAGGCCTGATCATTTTGGGGACTCGAAAGTCTTTAGGATTAGGCCTGGGGAAATTTCTCAATCAGAAAGCATCCTAAAAGATAGGAGAGATGGTGGGGGGGGGAAGAGGACCTAAAAGGGAGATAGGAGGATCCTAAAAATCATTTTTACCTATCTGCCAATTTTGAGAAGGGCTCCTGCCTGCTATTGCTGCACAATGGCAAGCAACTGGTAAGGTGGAAAAAGCCTTGGCTTTGAGTCAAAATGGTCTGGGTTTTAATCTAGTTCTACCATTGATTCATTTATTAGATGTGAATTTTGGACAACTGCCTGATCTATTTTTAATTCTGTAAAGTGGGGAGAGAGGAGAGATGTAAAGGAGATCTTCCCTCCTTTCCAGGGGCCATCTGTGTGCGGTGGTGGGACATGATAACCAGGCTGTCAGTGCCCCCTATTCCCCACATGGGGAATGGCAGCCACTTCAATGGGAGACCAGGGTAGCCTTGAAGCTGAGTTGGAGTCCCTGGGAGAGAAGAGAAAAGTGTCTAGTGGATACGATAGTCATACTTACTCTGGGTATTCCAGTGTGGTGAGAGTGAGACAACCAGAGTTTTAGGGGAAGACAAAAACTTGGCAGAAAAATACAAAGAGAAGCAAACATATGGAGGCATAAATTCCCTAATCTAGGTTCAGTTCAGCCAGCAGCCCTTTTCTTCCTAGTTCTCAACCACCATACACACACACCTGACATCTACACCACTGCCCATCTTTCTCTCTCTCTCTCCCTCTCTCTCTCTCTCTCTCCCTCTCTCTCTCTCTTTTTTTTTTTTTTTGAGACAGGGTCTCATTCTGTTGCCTGGGCTAGAGTGCTATCATCATAGCTCACTGCAACCTCACACTCCTGGGCTCAAGCGATCCTCCTGCCTCAGCCTCCCAAGTAGCTGGGTGGGACTACAGGCGCATGCCACCATGCCCGGCTAATTTTTCTATTTTTCATAGAGACAGGGTCTTGCTATGTTGCTTAGGCT